>JAQMYJ010000006.1:25229953-25240692 GCA_030014305.1 Clarias laeviceps | reverse complement strand
TTGTTGTAGAATGTAGAAAATAAATCACTAAACAAAAACAAAGAAATTTGCAAGTGACCCCAAACTTTTGAACGATATATATATATAAATATATATAAATATATATACACACTTGTACCTTGTTTCACTAAAATTAATCATAATTTTCAGGGTTTTAAAGCTTAACATCAAGTTATTTAGAGTGTGTAAAGGTCCTGCAATGTGTGTGTGTGTGTGTGCGCTGTTTTATGAGAGAAAGAGAGAGATTAACTGTCTGTAGGTTTGTACAGATCATGAGCAGAGCTCCAGATGAAAACCTGGTCTTAATCCTCACAGGTCTACTCCTGGTCGAGGCCGAACCCCGGAGCAGATGCTGAGGACAGAGCTCTGAGGATCTCCTGAACACAAAAAAGACTTTACCACACACATACACACACAAACACACTGAGAGTATGTGTGTATTAATCCTTCGGTGATACATCTGCTGCGTCTAGCTCACAGGCAAAACTTCAAAGTTTCACCTGACCCCTTGAACTCGAGCACAAAGAGCTCGGGGCTGATATCATCTAAACACAACACACTACACCTCATATGTTCTGGCCTCTTCAATAAACACCACAATCTGTTCGAGCTGTGTGTGTGTGCGTGTGTGTATGAGAGAAAGAGAGAAAGTTTTCCCCTCTGGCTGGTCGACCAACCCTCTATAGCACAACACTTTCATTGTGGCGTGTGAAGTATCTTCGGGTCTGAGGTGGATTCTCTGCAATGTGTGCTGAGTGTGTGTGTGTACTGTGTGTGTTTACGACAGTGTATATATATATATATATGCAAGTTTACACCACGCCTTCAGGTTCTGACTATGGCAAACACCAAGTTAAAGAAAGTTAACAAACAAATGCTCATTCATCCAAATAATTCCTAGTTCACCTTGTTTTCTGCAGTAAAGGTGACCGATATGAAATAAAACTGTACCACGATAGTTAAAGGATTTTTGTAAGAAACAATATTTATCTCAAAATATATATGTGGTAACAACTTTACAACACCTTACAATTTTTTTCCAATAGTAAGTATTTTGCAAACTTTACTAATTTGTAAGTCTTTCTGGATATGAGGTGAATGTATTTTGTAAAGTTGTATTTTTGTATTTTCCTTTGTTTGATGTGAAGTTTTGTAAAAATTTGTAAAGTTTTGTAGTTTGATATACAGTAATAAAGTTTTTTAGTTAGTTGTAAAGTCAAATAGATCCAGAGTGACTGCCAAATATCTAAATGTACAGGTAAATGTGGGTTGTAAAGTTGTACAGATTAGTGGTTTGTTGTTGAGTTGCAATGTTGTAAATTGTTGTAAAGTTTTGAAGTATGCCGTACAGTTTTTTATTTTTTTTTTAATGTACAGTTGTGAATTTTTGTAGCAAGTTGTAAAGTCATATGGCTTTATAGTTTTGTAAGTTGAACAGTTGGTTTGTTACACAGTTGTATGGTTTCGTAGATTTTGTTGCTGCCTGCTGTACAGTTGTTAAGTTTGGTACCTTGTTGTATTGTTGTAAAATCTTGTGGTATGTTGTACATTTTGGAAGTATTCTGGACAGTTGTAAAATTTTGTAGTTTGTTTTACAGCCATGTGTTTTTTGAAGTAAGTTGTAACTTTTTGTAGGTCATGGCAAAGTCACACGGTTTTGTAGTAAGTTGTAAAGTCATAAGGTTTTGTAGTAAGTTTGTACATTACAGTGGAACCTTGGATTACGAGCATAATTTGTATAATAATAACACTTGTAAATTAAAGCAAATTTTCCCTTAAGGAAATAATGGAAACTCAAATTATTAATTTCAAAGCCCCCCCAAAAAATACATAAAAATAATTAATACAAAATATAAAGTAATAATAAAACAAATTAACCTGCACTTTACCTTTAAAAAAAGTAAAAATAAATCCAGACAGATAAGTGTTTCCATTTATGCTGTGTATGTGTGTATGTGTGTGTTTGTGTATGTGTGTGTTTGTGTATGTGTGTGAAGTAAGAGGAGGAATCAGCCTCCCCCTTCTCACCTTACACAGTTAACCTTAGTCCTCTATTTATTTGAATTTCATACAAACACACACACACACACACACACACACACACATTAACGGAAAGAGTGTTTTGTTGGAAAAATTAGCAAGGAACATCGCTAATGACACTTGCGTGAGCACATACTAACGGAATCACAGCTGTAAAGTAAAACAAACAAATTAACCTGCACTTTACCTTTGAAAAGAATTGCGACACAGCAGTGTTTCTGTGAAGAGAAGTGTGTGAGTGTGTGTGTGTGTGTGTGTGTGTGTGTCTGAAGCCAAGAGGGGGTGGGGGTCTGTAAAGTCCCTTTAAACTTTAAACACTGTTTGTAAAGGGGCACGGTGTCAAATTACACGCGCACACACATAACGACAGAGAGGGAGAAAATGGATCTTTAACCTCTAATGAGTCTTTCTTTTGCTTTATACGCGCACACACGTGTTGATTCATACACATTCAAATTCCATACAAACTTAAATAATTCTTTTGATTGTGTAAAGCTGCTTTGGGACAATGTCAATTGTTAAAAGCGCTATACAAATAAAATTGAATTGAATTGAATTATAAGAAACAGTACATGTGCGCTGTACACGTGCGCACTGTACACACGCGCTTACAAACACAAAATAAAATATGTTTTACATACACACACGTGGTCACAATGTTATAGTAAACAGTACACACATGCACGGATGTTGATTATACCAGTAATAGACGAACACTAAGACCCAGCAGGGGGGGAGACGATTACCCACAATTCCGCAGCGCAAGAGAGAGTAAAACCGTTGTCTCAGTTGTGATCACATGCCGCTCAACGTCAAAACAAGAAGCGCATGCGTGATACATGATACTCGGTGCTCGTAAACCAAGACTTGTTCATTTTCCAAGTCAGAATTTATTAAAAATATTTGCTCATCTTGCGGACACTCGCAAACCGCGTTACTCGTAATCCGAGGTTTCACCGTATTTGAAGTATGCTGGCCAGTTGTAAAGTTTTAAAGAATTTTGTTTTCACAGTTTTACAAATTCCAACTTTGGAAACAAAATTCCAATTTTTTTAATCATCAAATCAATTGCTTGAGAGTTTTTAAATTCTATTACAGTGAAACATTGGATTACAAGCATAAGCAAGCTCGTATTCCAAAACACTCGTAAATCAAAGCAAATATTCCCATAAGAAATAATGGAAATTCAAATTATTCATTCCACAGCCCAAAAAAATAAATACATAAAAATAATTAATACAAAATATAAAGTAAAAATAAAACAAATTAACCTGCACTTTACCTTAAAAAAAAAAAAGTAAAAGACAGATAAGTGTTTCCATTTATGCGCACAGGCGCTGTGTTTGTGTGTTTTTCTCTCTCTTGAGCTGCGAGTGTGTCTGTTATGTGTGTGCGCACGCGTAATTTGACACCGTGCCGGTTGTGTGTGAGTAAAGCACCCCATCTCTGCTTCACACACACACAAACACATTAAAGGCAATGTGTGTGAACCGGCGCGGTGTCAAATTACGCACGCGCACACACATAACACACACACTCTGCAGCGCAAGAGAAAGAAAAAAACACACACACACACACACACACACACGGATGTTGATTATACCAGTAAGAGATGAGCACTAAGACCCAGCAGGGGAGACGATTACCCGCAGTGCAAGAGAGAGAAAAACCGTTGGCTCAGTTGTGATGACGTGACGCTGTCAAAACAAGAAGCGCATGCGTGATACATGATAGTCGGTGCTCGTAAACCAAGACAATGCTCGTTTTTCAAGTCAAAATTTATTTAAAATCTTTGCTCGTCTTGTGGAAACACTCGCAAACCGCGTTACTCACAATCCGAGGTTTTACTGTAATTACATAATCAAGATATCACACTAACAGAGATAGGTCTGAAAAGTGTATTTAACATTAAATTGTTCACCATGATATTGATAACACAACACGCACACACACACACACACACACACACACACACAGCTTAATTCCAAATTGACCATTCATCTAATCCTTGTGATGTTTTTACCTTTAAAATCTGTAAAATGTAAAAAAATAAACATATGACAAAACATTAGGAGTTATAAGGAGGAATAGAGGCGTGTGTGTGTGTGTGTGTGTGTGTGTTTGTGCGTGTGTGTTGTGGAATTGCAGGTACGCACCAAAGAAAGGAATGTTCAATAAAACGTTCTGCAGTGAAATGGAACCTGAAAGCGGATAAAGTAAATAAAGAAGGAGAGATGAGCATGAAGAGAGAGAGAGAGAGAGAGAGAGAGAGAGACGGAGCCATGCCTCAAGGCTTTAAATACCTGCTGTTTAGGTGTACACCTGCATGACCAGCTCAACACACACACACACACACACACACACACCTAGATCAGAAGGAATTGTTATCCTCCGGCTGTGAGTGTGTGCAGGCAGATATTCATCATCATTCATATACACCCATAGTGCGGTATAATCAATAAGCCTCATTAAGACTAAAGTATTGGCACCTTTCTAGGACCTAATCAATATAATTTTATTTATAAGACTGAGTATTAATGTCAGTACTTGTCTTCTGGTACATTTCAATTCTACAGTTAGTACTAAGCAATAAAGTGTGTCATGTGATTTTGTAAAGTTCACCTCGAGTCGTGAGCCAGTTGCCATATCACATGTCATGCTGCTCGTATGTCTGTAACGTATAGAGCAATTAACAATGCACAATAATTTGCCGCGCTAACACTTCCAGCACTTTGCGGTTATATAAGACACGTGACTGAACAATACAAAGACCAGAATTCTACTGAAACTGATCTCTCAGTTCTGATCATAACTTCAATCCGTATGGGAGACGAGTCGAGTAAAGTCTGGAACAACTTCTTATACGTAAAATCACTTTAAACACAACTTGCGGCAAAAGTGCTCCACCTGCAGCCGTAGAGGTTCCTCTGAGAGAACGTCACACCGCTCCAAAGCTGGTTTTATACAGGTTTATTAGGTTTTATTGTTCTCCAGCAAAGAAGAAATATTAAGTGTTGAATAAAAGACTTGACAAAACAAACAAACAAAAAAACACAGTTAAGCCGTATTGCCTGGTTTGTATTTTTCCCTTTTACGTCTGAACAAAAAAAAAAAAAAAAAACTGTATAAATATCAGCCTTCTGCAATCCAAAGTTAGTCTCATTCTAGCATGAAAGCTTTTTTTGTCCAGATGTGCACACAGGCAAGGCAAAAGTCCAGATTAAGTGCTGCTTAATACTCCTGAAAGAGCTGCAACCAAAGCAACCCGTCTAAAATCATATCTGTGATGGCTAAAGTGCAAAAGATTAGCCCCTCTGCATTCTGCTAAAAATCCTCCTGAATTAAAAACCAAGACATCATGATAGATAAAAGTAAAAAAAAAAATTCAAAGCCTGTCACTGAAATGAAATAAGCCCCGCCCCTAGATCATGGTGTCATTACAGCATGTAACATTACTGGAAAATTTGTGCAAGGAATCTTTCTTTTTTCCAAATGATACCAAAATTTTTAACATAAATTTCTTGTCCTAACGGTAGATAGTTTTGCTTCTTTCAAGAAATAAATGTTTAAAACTAGTAAAGAATTTTAGCCAACAGAACAATAAAGTTAAGTTAAAACATTTGCTTTATTTAAAATTTTATAAATTAACTTCTCTAGATATACAAGAAATAATTTGTATTTCGTTTGTTGTTATCTTATCTTTAGAAATCATAGGTAGGTTTGGCTGAATTAAAAAATATTTAGACAAAGTTTACTAAATTTTCAAATATAGATTTTGGTTGTTGTTGTTGTTGTTGTTGTAGCGGCAGATAATTTTGATTCTTTCAAGAAATAAATGTTTAAAACTAGCAAAACTGTCTACCACTAGAACAAGAAGTTTAGTTAAAAAATTACTAAAACTTGTCTAAAAAAAGAATAATAATCTTGTATTTGGTTAGTTTTAGATAACAAATAAGTTAATCTGACTAGATTCAATATGCTTTCACTTGCTAAGATGTCACTTTTTGCAATGTAGCCTAAGAAATTGTATGTAATTATTTAATAATGATCTACTGATCGTTGTCATTTTAAGTAATGCCTCAATACACTCTTAAATTAATATAATGTTGTAAACATGTTATTGTGATATTATTTATTAATTCAGCTGTTGTTGGTTACTATTAAAACATTTACGATTATGTTGATTTGACCTCGCGTACTGACCTCAGGTTTAAAGACCTTCTTTCCGAGCAGGAATTCCAAAGCAAGGGGGCGTTTCCGTTCTTTTTTTTTTCCCCAGTTCAAGGTCAGAAATTCTAAGTTATGAGCTCTACGCGAAGCACAAATCCAACACAACATGTAGATTTACAGCTCATGATCCCCACGCCAAGCTTGTTTTTTTAGCATCTTTCAGCAGCGTTTTTTTTTCCCCCAGATGTCCGTCCGTGACGTCATGGCAGCTGGCAGCAGTCGATATGTTTTGGAGAACGAAGCCAGCTGCCAGGCTATCCGCCTCCATCAGGATTAAATATCGCCGCAGCAGGAATACTTTAGCACCCGTGTTCATCAGCAGGGCGAAGTCACGGTAGTGCGGCTAAATAAACCTGCGTGTAGGATGTGCAGAGAGACGCCTGAAGCTAGGCGTGTACAAGCACGATGGTGCATACTAATACGGAGCTGTCTGAACCTGAACTGCCGGAGACGGCGTGAGGACTCGTCCTGGCGTCCTGCACGGGGTTGCAGGTGGATTACTCGCTTCTGATTTAATGCAAAAACAATGTTTCTCTGTCCGACCTGCTCCTTATCAGTGATGGACTTCTCAACATTAGAACTTAACACTCCTCAGAGTTACCAGTCACCAGTTACCACAGTTACCAGTATAACTCACTTTATGGTTAGTGCCCAGTTATTTATCCTGCTTTGTCTCTGTCTTATAATAAATCAAATTCATGTTCAGAACAATCTGTACAGCTCACGTGAGTTCTTTTGAGAACATCACACTGAAAAACCTATCCTGAACCGAAAGTTACTCTCAAAGATAAATCAGTTCTTGTCTCATGCTTTGGTAAAGCAATCTTGTGTTTCTGGGACACACCCCTTCCAAATTCCCAACTGGCTATTGATCAAAGACTCTCTCCTGGACCGAACTCTGTGTCCAAGAACTTATCTCTGTTTTTCCAAGATATCAGATCTCTGGCGTGGGGTTGCACTTGGCCGGTCAGCCTGGATTCCTCAAGATTATTCTGACCTGGTCAGGCTGATGGTGCGTGACAGGTAGGAGAGGGCAGGACATTGTTCCAGTGTCTCAATGTCTCACTGACTCAGAATCAAAATTAGGCTTATTGGCCAAGTACGCAGACACACAAGGAATCTGTTTCCAGCTCTTGGTGACTCTCAAACGTATATAACAACAATGTACATTTGGTTTACAGACAAGACGCGAGGCATGAGTCCGTGTCTCAGTGTTTCACTGTCTCATTGTCCCAATATCTCAGTGATTCAATGTATCAGTGTTTTAATGGCACAGTGTTTTAATGTCTCACTGTCTCGGGGTTGTAATGTCTTACTAATTAAATGTCTCAGTGTTTCTGTACTTTAATGTCTCACTTTCTTACTGTTTTAATGTCTCAGGGTTTTAATGTCTCAAGTGTTGCAGTGTTTTAATGTCTTACTGTGTCAGTGTTTCAGTGTCTCAATGATTCAGTGTCTCAGACTCAGGCTTTCAGTGTCTCAGTGTTTTAAGGTCTCACTGTCTCGGGGTAGTAATGTCTTTTTAATTAAATGTCTCAGGGTTTCAGTGTCTTAATGTCTCAGTGTTTTAATGTTTCAGTGTCTCAGGGTTTTATTGTCCCAGAGTTTCAATGTCTTACTGTTTCAGTGGTGTAATGTCGCACTGGTTCGATGTCTCACTGTCTCGGACCTTTAATGCCTTAATTTTTCAATGTCTCACTGTCTCAGAGTTTCAATGTCTCAGTGTTTAATGTCTTATTTTCTCTGTTATTCAGTGTCTCAATGATTCAGTGTTTTAATATCTATGAGGTTTAATGTCTCACTGTCTTAATGTCTCACTGTATCATTATTTTAATGTCTCAGTGTTTTAATGTCTCAGTGTTTTAATGTCTCAGTGTTTTAATGTCTCAGCAAGTCAATGTCTCATTGTCTTTTGAGCTTTTATGTCTTAGTGTCTCAGTGATTTAGTGTCTTAGTGTTTTAACGTCTTACTGATGCCTCAGTGTCTAAAGGTTTCTGTGTCTCCATGCCTAGATGTCTTAGGGTTTTGGTGCCTCAGTCTTTAAAGTCAACACACCAGAGTCCAGATTTCCTCAGGAATCCTGCAAACAGGAAGACGCTGAGGGCGTGTCTCATGTCAATTGTTCACTGAAGAAAACAGAGGATAGAATTAGACCGGAAAACTTCCTCGCTGTCATCCAAGATATGCTTACACACACAAACACACACACTCAACACACACGTACAGACACACGTACACACACACGTACACATACACGTACACACACACGTACACACACACAGACAGAACCAATAATAATAATAATAATAATAATAATAACAGAATCACAGTCTCATGTCTGTGGTATTTGATTAATTGGATTTGTTCTAAGTGACACACCCTTCCTCTCTGCATAGTGTGCCTTTGTGGCTTGTCCCCTCCTCATCCCGAGCTCCCTCCCCCCACTGCTTTAAGGATAATCTCCAGTCTGAATAGAGTGTGTGTGTGTGTGTGTGTGTGTGTGTGTGTGTGTGTGTGTGTGTGTGTGTGTGTCTGCAAAACAAACCAACTGATCCCACACTCATGTATAGGGTCGTGTCCCAAATCTCATGCCAGATCACTTTCTCATCTCGGGAATAGAACGTATTGCGATTTTTTTTATTGCTTTAGCTCTACATGTACATTAACAAAGAGTTTAATTTGGATGAATTAAAGCAAAACTTTGTAAATAAATGTGTAAATAAAACCATGATCGCTCTCATTGCATTTTCTCCACGATGATATTTTTATTCTTTTGATATTTGATTCCACATCACTGGGTGAAACTCCTCACACAAGTCTATACAGGATCCTGTGCTGGGGTTTTATTTCAGATGCACTGCAGCTTCTGCAAATAACTGTACAGTGAAACCTGGGTGTATGACATGATGTTCTTTAATGATAGCACTTCACCTGTGCAGGTAGGTGAAGTTTCAGACCCACAAAATTATAGATAGATAGAAACTGGGGGGTGCCAATACTTCTAGTTTAGTTACAGGTAGAAGTGTAAGTTTTGAGTGGGGAACTGAAGGACTTTAGGACCACATGCTCTATACAGCTGGCAGGAGCATCGGTCAATGTGGCCAGAAAATTAAGTAGACTGTTAATAGACGTGTATTAGAGATGCAGTGTGTGAGAACAGTACAGCACCTGTAGTACTGTTGGCACTCTGATGGACAGTCTACCGGTGAGACAGTCTAAGGGAGAACCAGTCTCTCTCTCTCTCTCTGTCTCTATCTCTGTCTTTCTGTCTCACTCTCTTTGTCTGTCTCTCTCTTTATCTCTGTGTTTCTGTCTCTCTCTCTCTCTCTCCATCCCTCTCTATGTCTGTCTGTCTCTCTCTGTCTCACTCTCTCTCCCTCTCTATGTCTGTCTGTCTCTCTCTGTCTCACTCTCTCTCCCTCTCTCTGTCTTTCTGACTCACTCTCTTTGTCTGTCTCTCTCTTTATCTCTGTGTTTCTGTCTCTCTCTCTCTCTCCATCCCTCTCTATGTCTGTCTGTCTCTCTCTGTCTCCCTCTCTCTCCCTCTCTATGTCTGTCTGTCTCTCTCTCTCTCTGTCGCGCGCGCCCGTCTGACCACGCGAGCGCTCGTGCACGCGCTTCTGCTGACTGTAAATCACGGTCCCGTGCGGTCTGTGTTTCTTTGTGCTCGTGTTCGCCTCAAAACAACACCAAACCGACCCGGAAGTGCACAGATGACCAAACTACCCCGCTGTTAGTGCTACACTTATCATTTACGTGTCATTTATCCAGTTACCGGAGTTTATAGGAGGAACAATAGGAACAATAGGAGGAAAATCCCTCTCTCCCATCTGTAACCCGGACACACAGCAGAGCTGATACACACTACAGGCGGTAGATAAAACAGAGAAAAGTCGTGTTTAAGGAAATAAATGCAGTATCGTTTGTATAATGAAAGTATTGCTAGATTAGAAAAGTGTAATATTAACGCTTGGTGTAACTGTGGAGCTAACGGTGAAAGCTAACGCGTCCAGAAACATAACGTTAACCTTACACTACCTTTCCGAT
Source organism: Clarias laeviceps (assembly GCA_030014305.1). Taxonomy (NCBI): domain Eukaryota; kingdom Metazoa; phylum Chordata; class Actinopteri; order Siluriformes; family Clariidae; genus Clarias; species Clarias laeviceps. The sequence continues at coordinate 25,230,374 of JAQMYJ010000006.1, read as the reverse complement.
AATACATGTATGTATGAAAAGGCTGATAAATGAGTTTGAAGTGATGTTTGTGATTTACCTTTCCCGTTGTTTCCCGTCATGGTGTTGTTTTAGTCCGGGGTTTAAAGCCCACAGAGATGCCGAGAGGAAAGCGGCTCCACTCTCACCGTCCCCCGGGTTACACACTGCAGCTCGTGCGGGACAGCGGCCCACCTCCAGCTGTCAACACACAGCACAGACTGGCAACCGCACCAGCCAATCAGAACGCACTGTCCGAGCCCGTCTGATCCAATAGCACTGGGGCAGGGGGCGGGATTAATTTAATTCACAACGGGGATAATTCTGTAGGTATAGTATTTAGTTCCAGAATAATTGGCACCCTATCTATCTATCTATCCAGTCAGCTTCATAATTATTGGCACCCTATCTATCTATCCAGTCA
>JAQMYJ010000006.1:25209759-25226744 GCA_030014305.1 Clarias laeviceps | reverse complement strand
AAACCGGAGAACCTGGAGGAAACCCACCAAGCACGGGGAGAACATGCAAACTCCATGCACACAGAGACGGGAATCGATCCAGGACCCTGGCGGTGCAAGGCGACAGTGCTAACCACTACACCACTGTGCCGCCATCTGTAAAAAATTTTAATATATAAAATTAATTTTAAAAGGTAATATTGCAAAATACAAATTCTAAAATTATATAATGATTACAACTCCAGACATATTTTTTCCAAACATTACAAAATGCAGCACAAAAAAAAAAAAGATCCTTGAGCCTTAACCACAAAGGAATTTTAATAAATCCTGCAGCAATAAATTTACTCTGAACCACAGTTTGACATTCGTCTTGACACATAAAACACCTGTGATTATGCAGTTCTGCGATTTTAGAAACATCAAGGCGATTAAATCATTTCTCATTTCACACCCACGTGATCAAGGCTTCTACGTGAAATCCGACTCATGAATGAATTTAAAGCAAAACCAGCCAGGCTGCGTGAGTACGATACCGTCTGCACACATAATGATTCCGTATCGCTTTTTCAGCATATCATGCTTTAGCTAGTTTTATATCGCTTTTGTTTATTCAGAAACAAAGAGAAAAAAATAAAGCAGTGTTTGGGTCGCAGTGACGTATCACAGAACCGCTTCACAAATCCGTATTGTTTTATATATATATATATATATATATATATATATATACTTTTCTAGAGTACAAAAATATTCCCGAGGAGTACGATCGAAGATGCTACAGCGTGTGCCGATAATATTTGAGAATAAATCTGATTTAAAACAAACTGTATGAAAAAAAGCCTCATTAATCAGCTTATTGATTCACAAACTGGATAAACCATCATTTTAAATCTCACAGAGAGGCCAGTTGGGGGGAGGGACAAAGAAAGAAGGGGAGGAGCTGAACGTGGTGCGAGGTGCTTTGTTGGCTGGTGACTCACTGAACTGATGCTCAAGAGGTGTTCGAGTCAAACCGGGACTATATAATCCCCTGCTACACTAATGCACTTATCCCAGTCTTTCACTTGTGCTTGGACGCCATCAAGATAGGAAGTTTTCCCAGTACGCCGAAGCCACGATCGGACCACGAAACGCCGGCCTCCCAGGAACTCCTTTAATGGCCCAAACATGTAGAATTGGCTTGGAGTGAGGTCAGGACTGTACAGGGGATGTGGAAATAACTCCCAGCCGAGTTCCTGTAATGTGCAAGTGGTGTTGGTGTAAGATTGTGTGAACAGTTCACGCAGACGGATGCGTCTCTTCCGCAAGTTGGCGACGTCAATTTTCAAGGATTAGACGCTAAATGTTTACAGGAGTGCAAGTTTACAAGTGCAAATGGGCTCCGCGTCTCCTCGGCCATCAATCACGGCCAGTACCATCGCACTGAAGTCTTCTGTAAATGTCAATCGCTTTCTACACCTTCATTCACCAGTAATTTTATCTATCACAAGTCCCAGTTTGACTCGAACGCCTATTGTAGTTAGCATTTAATAAACATTACACATTCATATAAAACCAGTCGCAGTTAACGGTTTCAATGTATTTTCTATTGATTCTCTGCTACTTATTATACACCATGCTGTACAATAAACATGTAATAACAATGGCACATACATTTCTTTATTGATATTATGGCTCATAAATTGTCTGCTGGATATGAACAAATTTATTTAAATAATTTCTTGGTGCGTTTATATTAAAATCTGCTTAGTCTTGAAAAATGCAGTCATTTCTGCACAGCATTTGTACACGATATCTTACTCCGGCCTCTGTCTACATTTTCCATATAAGGAGAAGTAATTAGCTTTAAAATATTATAACTGGTTTTGAGAATCTGAGAATTTAAATACGGATTATGCTGTCGCTTGTTAAACTCAATTACGTGCAGATTAAATTTTTCTTTCATGCTAATGCTTTGAAAGAAGGTAATTCTAAAAACAAATCCATCATTTAAAAGAAGGAAACAAACAAACAAAATGGTTATACATTCCTTTAGAAGAAAAGTATTGGCACCCTATAATCGAAAAAGGCCTTTATGTGTGCCTGTGTTAGCTACGTGCTATGTTGGCCGAGCTGCATTATTGGAAGATTTAGCGCTTGCCTTGACTTTCATCACATGCTTTCATTATTTAATAATTTTAATTTTTTTTAGTACCCTGTGAAGTTTTGTGGGTGTGGTTAAGAGTAAAATATCTGTCCTCTTTGCACTCTTGTGCTGTGAGCGGCCATGATGATTTGATGTCACTCTGTAAACGAGATGGGAATTCCCAGTTCAGAAGACTATCCTCTACACTACACTAAGAGTTGACGAGGAGCTGTTTTATTGGACTTTTACTAATTAGTGTTTGAAAATTGCAAGGTTTATTGTCGTCCATTAATGTATGTAGGAAACTTTCCAGAATTTACCTGTAGGATGCTAAAGAAACTGCGATGTTTAACCACCTCGAATGCAAAGATACATAATTTACATATATAAATATAAATTAATATTTATATATTTATATATAATTTAATTATATATAAATTACAATCTAATATCAATTTTAAAAAATGATTTAAGAGTCAGTGTGGCCACTCAAAAGTACTGCAATACATCAAGACCCCTATCTATATTAAGAATCAGCTGTTATAAGAAATAAATATATTGTATGTTAAGACCTTAGCTATGAAGAGTCATTCAGATCAGCCCTTTTTAAATGTATTTTACGCCCAATAAAATAAAGAAAATCACAAAAACATTTCTCACTTTACCTATAATCATTTCTCAATTATATTTTCTAATTCTAGAGAACTGTAGTGAAGTTTATCCAAAAGAATGTTCGAAAACTTACTTGACTTCTAACTAACAGCATGTCTGATTTATAGACCTTAGAAAGAATTACAAGGCCACAAAGTTATAACTGGAAAAATAAGAAAAATAATTCCCCACAAGGGCTGGATTATGCCATCGTCAAAACATTTTTTAAGACAATTTGTCTGTTGTTAAAGTCGCAAAAATTCTTATGTTCGCCCCTTTTTTTTCCTACTTTCATAACATCAACTTCTCAAAAAAAAAAGTTCACTCGCTACTTCTACTGTACAGTATGTTGCACCCACTTCCAGGTGCCGCTGTAATGAGATATTGTAACTGTTGCTATGGTGACGAGGGCCGAATTGTGACGGCTAGACGACTGGATCAGAGCGTCGCCAAAACTGCAGGACAAACCAAAAGTAATCAGGACAAACCAAAAGTAATCGAGTGACAGGGTCATGGTGGGCCAAGGCTCATGGTGCATGTTGGGAGAGCTCATAGAAAGGTGTCGGAACACACAGGTTATTAGTGTTTAGGTGGCAAAGTGGGGACGTACTCAATATTAGGGGAGACGAGGACAGGGACGGGGTGGGGGTTTGGGGTGGAGTCACAATGTTAGGCCTGATTGGCATATGTGCTCATAGATCTTTTTTTTTCCGGTTCACCCTGATTATCTCAAATATCTAACTTCTGTATGTAATGTAGAGATTGTGATGGACGGCTGAGGAAAATAGAGAATGTAGATAAAAAAAATAAATAAATAACACAGAGTGATTATTGGATAAAAATGGCCATGTCGTGCTTTCCTTAGCGCACACACACACACACACACACACACAGATAATTTCCATTGAATCTGTACCACTTATACTGTACACCTCAGACTGTAGATGCTTATTGCAGTGACCTGAATCGTGAGCGAGACCCGGTAAACAGGAGGGACATACAGGAAACACATTTTCCTCCAAATCTGAACTAATGCGGCATTCGCGAACAGAAAGCTACCACGGCTAACACTGAGGCTGTGAAGTGACGGCGTGCTTGTAACACACTCCCCCTTTCTTCGGCGTTATGACAGCAGGCGCAGCAGAATGGAAGTGCATATATTTATGTATGGATATATAATCTACAGTATATATCTTTCACTTTTTCTCTCATCTCTGCATATATATACGACGGGTCGAGGAGAAATTCCTCATTCATCTTCTCTCTCAGTTCCCTCAAGGGTGTAACGGTGAGGACGACGAGGACGATGAGGATGGTTAGAACAGGCGAGCTTTCTTCTTCAGGTCGTTTCTCTTCCACAGAGCCAAGCGGTCGAACTGAGCGATGGTCATCCCGAACACCTGGAAGAACTCTTCTGGGGACAGGTGTCTCTGAAAGAGAGCCAGAGGAAAGAAAATGCATGAATGATTTTGTGATTATAGTAATCAGTGTGTGGGCGTGGCCTATCCAAAAATTTTTTTAAAACAGACATAAGAGTTTGAATAAGTTTTAGATTGTTTAAAGACATAACGAAAGTAACTGATCAAAAAATCTTTTTGCCAGTCGAAGTGTGAACATGGGGTGGCATAAGTAAAGATGCTTAACAAATAAATAAAGGAATAGATAAATAAATCCCCGAATTTTATCACCAAAATAAATAAATAGATAAATAAATCCCTGAATGCTATCACCAAATTAAATAAATTAATAAAGAAATCCCTGAATTTTATCTCCAGAATAAATAAATAAATAAACAAATTCCTGAATTTTATCACCCAAAATGAATAAATAAATAAATAAATAAATAAATCCATCCCTGAATTTTATCACCAAAAACTTACAAACAAATAAATAAATAACCTTGATTCCGCCCCCCCCCCCAAAAATAAAATAAATAAAATAAATTTCATCACCAAAAATAAATAAATAAATCCCTGAATTTTATTACAAAAATAAAATAAAATAAAAATAATAATAGGGAATGGTAATTCTGATAATAAGAGGCTGAATTTCTTTCCTTAGAGGTGCAGAAAATACTAAATATAATTATATTTAAATGTAATTTATAGCTATATAATATAGCTATATATTTTATATATACTGTAGCTTATCACTTATATACAGCATATAGTTATAACTTTTATTCTTTTCTTTTTAAATTAACCTATTGTTGGCTCTTGTGTTAACTGCACACTGCCACCTAGTGCCTGGATGTCCTAAACGTTCCAATAGTAATGAACAGTTAAGTGATTTTCCCTTTCTTTACCAACTCACATATTTCCAAACGTACATTTACAAATCTGTTCAAATATTTTGATTAGTGTAATATTTAAATTTTTAATATTATATTGAACATTTTACCAAATTAGCATAATGTCATACTACAAAAACACAACATATCAGTAGTGCAGGTCAACTATTAGCACTCACTCACTACAGCGCTGATTCTGTGGGGTTGCAGGGCCCTATCCGAGGGGCCTAAGTGGGGGAGGGGGACATCCTGGAAAAGATTCCAATCCATCACAGTGCGCACTCACTATGGGGATTTGGGAAGACCAATTAGCATTCTAGTCTTTGGTCTGTGGGAGGAAACCGGAGTACGCAGAGGAAACCCACCAAACACAGGGAGAACATGCTAACTCCATGCACACAGACCCTTAGGAAGGGCTCGAACCCACGATCCTGGAGGCGCGAAGCCACAATGCTAACCGCTACACCAACATATGTATCAAAAATTTTATCAAGAAACTTTAGAGCACTAATGAAGATTTTACTTAATATTACATTTTGTTTAAGACAGGCAAAAAATACGTCATTTTTGCCAGATGTTCAGGCAGACATAGCTGACATTTTAATATTTAATATTTATAATATTTCCCACAATTATGTTTAATATTAGACATTGTTTTTAATATTTATATTTGTTATTTTTGGGGGGATTTTTTCCCCCGTGGATTTCTATCTAATCCAGAGAGGGTAGAGGCTATCATGCTATCATGCTGTCTCCGAGGCATGTGAAGCTGCATCTGTTTTTTCGACCTGCTGCTCATGCACCATTAGAGCGCGGTGTAACATGCTTGGAGTAAAGTGCTATCTGCCTCTTCCACATTTTGATTGCCTAGTGCCACCTCTTCCCCATGAGAAAGTCCAAAGAAAGAATCCAATCTGCTCTCTAGACTCCCGGCAACAGACGGCTGTAGCATCACCCGGCCAACTACAGTATAGTCAAAATAACGTCTGTGCACGTGAACTTTTACAGAGTTTTGCTGGTGTCACTAAATGCAAATGCATCATGAACTCTCTTTGATCAACATAAACATAATCAGCCTAAATGCAAATGCATCATGAACTCTCTTTGATCAACATAAACATAATCAGCCTTTCTGAAACTTAAAAAAAAAATCCAGCAGTTATTTTTAGACCATTATACACAAATTAACAATGTCCAATGTTTGTGCATAATTTTTTACATATGAATTCGTTATACAGCCTGATGTCAGTAAGCCTTCCGTCCTCGCTGCTGCAGCTCGGGTAACAAACCCCCTACGTACCGGTGCACGTCCACGCTCTCTGTTTTAGTTCCTAAAGAGTTAACTATAACCTAATCAGCTCGGATCTCTGGAGCAGATTTTTCTACTTACACATCTGCATGCAGTGAACTTCCCTCTGGATTAAAGAGTGGAACAGATGACACGGTGCACGGTGATGACGCTTACAGCAGTCTGTCCACAGAACTTAACTCATAACTTACTGCAGACCTCCAGGGCCTTTGTGTGAGTGAACGCATGTGTGTGTGCAAGTGTGTGTGGTTTTATAGCTCCATGTCTACATAACAATGACATTTGGGGACGTTTGGCTTTTGTTTTTTCCCTCTTCAAAACACGCAGCTCTCTGTTTTAGGAGAGAAAACTTAAAAGGCGTGATTTATGCACAAGATGATAAAACTAAGACACTTGTGTGTGTGTGTGTGTATAAGGGAGTGTAGAGGGTGACTCCACCAGGGTTACAGGATATGAACTAGATTCGAGGCATCAGTTAGCGTTTGTTCGCTCGCTCCAGGCCGCAGGAGGTAGAATAACAGCAGAGTGTGGCTTTTATGGACGGCTAGAAAGATGAAACTGCTGAAATCATGAGGCTTTCGTAACTCTCGTCAGGGTGTTGTCAGTGTTTCTCCGGAGAGGCTGACGGTATTCCCTCTCACAAGAAAAACAAACCCATCTCGTATTCTAACCCAGGGAGGAAACACACACCAAACAAAGAGCTGATAACTTGTCGGCTCATAATTCACTCCTGAAAACCAGAATCAGAACCAGAACCTTTGACCCCTGATAACAGTTTGACTCCTAAGCAATAAGTTTTTCCTCACAGAGACCGTCCACCTGCCTCATCAGCGTATTTGAAACTACGTTACATACTGTAAAGCTTAAACGTCTCCAAATAGTGTGTGTTAATGTTCCCGCTGAAATAGAGCTCAGATCCTGCGTTCTTCATGCTTGACTTTCTTTCCGTTTCACTCCTTTTCCAAACACCCTGTTTCAGTGTCTGTAGCTTTAAATGAACCGCCCCGGAACAGCCCTACGAGGTAGTGCACTTTCCTATCCAGTCAGAACCCAAGGACTGGAAACATCCATGTACACGACGTGTAGGATAAACTGAACAACATTTGTTAGAGCGTTAATTCACATCAACGTCCTCAATATTTATCGACATAAAAAAATACTAAGAGCTGAGGAAGACCAGATCAGCCGTTAGATGATAGCTGATAGCTGATAACCGCTAATGGCTAACCTACAGTAGCCCTTCTTAAGAGCTAAAGAAAGCTAGGTTAGCCGTTATTACTGGCTATGCGAGTCAGCAAATGAAACCATGTTGTACTTTTATATGAAAGCCTTTCAGCTTATCTTTTCAGTTAGCTGCTAATTGATAATGGCTAATCTATCCTTTGGTACTGTAAGAGCTAAAGTTAGCTAGATTAGCCTTTACTAACTGCTAACTGCTAAAATCAAACATAGAGCTTTTTAAAAAAAAGAATTTCGCTTTTGGCTTTTAGCCAAAAGCTTTTGACTTTTTGGCTTTTGACTGTAGCTCACATGGCACATGGCAACCAGAGTTGAGCTAAAGCTAAGCTCAACTAAGCTCAACTAAGCTAAGCTCATTCTAAGCTAAAGAATCAGGTTTCTTGTTATATGAGGTTTGGCTTGTATAAGCTACAGCTAATTAAAAACCTAATTAGGACAAACAGCAGGAAATTCATTCTCCTACTTTTCTTTGGCATATTCACGCAGAATCCTTTTGACAGGGCTTTGAGCTTGAACCCTTTGACACATGTTATAACCCCAGCTCTGAACGCTTAAATTAGAACAATGCATATCACACATACTGTACTATAATATACACAGTGCAGGTCAACTAATGCAGTTAATGTGATATAGTGATGATCAGGAAACATCACTACCTGAGTCATCTACTAAAACACCTCCCTTAGTTTGTTAAATCACATATTATTGGCTTTTTCTATAATGCAGTAATGAGAAACAGGGTTAACTAATCAAGACCATGTTTTTTTGTTTTTGTTTTGAAAGCTAGCGAGGGCTTTACTCCAGGAGAAGGAAAAAAGGAAATGCATCTAACACCATTCTTATCTTATTTTAATCATTTTCACTGGAACTACTGCTTTTAACATTATTAATTTAATGTAGCTGATGTAAATAATGAACAATACTGATGGCCTATGAAGAAGAAGAGATGATAAAAGCTTGACCCTGATTTAGACACTGCAGCTGAAGCGAGAGACCCACCAGGAACTCGTGACAGAATATGATGATGATGATGATGATGATGACTCAGCTTTTCTTGGATAGCTGCTGTGTGACTCTGGATGGTAAAATATGACCTCTAATCCATAAGCAGAACAAATAAAAATGGCTCATGGATCTAATAACGATTTGTTTGCTTGTTTTTTTTCAGACTGAAGATGGACCGGTTACTCAAACCGGTTTGTTCCAGAACTGTTTCTGTTAGAGAGATACCGAGACGAAGGGATAAATTATAAATGAATTATGAAGGAGAGAAGACACATGAGTATCACAGTGAAGCTTCATGTACATGATGAGGTTCTAGGTTTCATTCCAAATAAATGTAGAACAAGATGGACACCTGTGTTGAGGCAATCCATTCCCTCCAGTCCTGATCTATGATCATGTCATCATGCCAAGATGTCGCGGTCTAGTATATCCTCCAAAACAACCAGGAAACTTCTGCATGGGGTAATAATTCAATACACAAATGTGCACTAAGCAGAAAATACACAGTGTACTGTACAGTACTGCTGTCCTGGTTTTACCCCGTGCCTCACCCCAACCCAAACTCCATTTTGCCCCAGATTCCCTTTTTGGTGTTTCAATTCAATTCAATCCATTTGTGTAGCACTTTTAACAATTGTCATTGTTGCAAAGCAGCTTTACACAATCAAAAGAAATTATGGAAGTTTGTATGAAATGTGAATGTGTATGAATCAAAATGGTCAGATTGTCCCTGATGAACAAGCCGAGGGCGACAGTGGCAAGTAAAAACTCCCTGAGATGGTAATAGGAAGAAACCTTGAGAGAAACCAGACTCAACAGGGAACCCATCCGCATCTGGGTGAAACAGATAGCAGGGATTGATCTGGATTCATACTGTATTTTAGGAGGCTGGAAGTTCAGTAAAACAGGAGATGTGTTTAAGTTAATATGGAGTCCAGTTCGTTATTGGAGGCTCAGGTCTACTGTAGGAAACTCCAGTCCTGAACTATCGAGCGACTGCAGTCACAAGTCGTCCGAGAACAGCTGTCAGCATCAGCCGAGGCCAGGACCGTCTTCATGGTAAAGTGGAACCGTCCCCAGTCACCACACGCAACCCAGACAGATGGGATGGGACCACACGGGGCCTCCATGCGATGAGATCTCCAACCAGGACGAGTCAGACAGGTCCAGAGGGAATGTTTGATGCTCCTACACCAATCACTCATAAAATTAACGGTAGAAAGGCACCAGAACACCTAGTGCACCACAGCCTGCTGCATACGGAGCCCAGCAGGCAAAAAGCCCACCGACCCGACTTGGCCTCCAATCTCCAAGCACCCATGGATCGGACAAACAAATCAGATCTACGAAGTCTCCCAAACGCACAGGACCCAAAGGATGTCTGAGTGTCTGGCACCCAATATACTTGACTTCCCAGCATCCCTAGTTTAGTTTATTTCTGTTAATTTCAAGTTTTATTACTAATGGCTTCTACATTCTTTTGAAAACAGCAAATTTTTTATCATGTGACAAAAGATTATACTGAAATGACCAAATCAAATAATTAATTTAAATGGTCGAAGTGGTTAAATGGTTGCTCATTTAAAGATAGTACGGTGAGGGGTTTCTCGTTCAGCGTTCTTATATACAGCGTTAACAACAATTTAGTCGACTGGAATAATGAGTTTGGACGCCTTATTAACTCCATATATCGATGAGGTGTTCTGTCTCCTCTGCCGATAATACAGTATCTACGTATCACGAAAAAGGATGTAATCTGAGAGGTTAAAGCAGACCATGTGAACTGGGATCGATTCTCTAGACTGCTTCCAGGAAATGTGCAGAAACCTAAACTAAATATATCCAAAATGTTCAGCAGATTTGCTATTTACTGTACAGTCTATTTTTACACCTTCAGTGCATTGTGTTTCAGAGACACATTCCTAGAAAGACTGTCTATCATTTAAGAGTCACTGTACCTCTAGCCTGGTGCGGTCCACATCACGCGGCAGCTTCACTCTGACTTTGTGTGTCACAGCCAGCATGCCATATGGGTACACCTGTAAACACACACACACACACACATACACACACACACACACACACACACGCACACATACACAGAGCAGTTTATTCATTCATTCATCTTCTATACTGCTTATCCTGTATACAGGACTCTGTGGATACTCCACACACACACACACACACACACACACACACACACACACACACACACACACATCGCTTTAACCTGCATTAAAATCAATCTCATTTCTCAATCAATCTCTCTTATCTTAGAAATAAGACTCACCTTGTACTCTGAGAAAGGAAGCGAGGGCAAAGATGAAACGAGAGAGAGAGAGAGAGAGAGAGAGAGAGAGAGAGAGAGAGAGAGAGACACACACACACAAAAAAATTTATTTTATTAGAATTTTTACTCTGGAACAATTCTCAAAGTTATAATAATCCACAGTATTTGTGAGATATATATTATATTATACCTCTCATCGCCCCCCAGCTGGAGTCTTGGTCATCCTCTCCAAGATCAGCCGCCTAGAAAAAAAGAAACGAAATAAAAATCAATTAATTTCACTAATGAAAAAAAAACTGAGTGCAAGCCATGGAAACCATCTCCCAGAGTTTCCCGCTTTCATTTCCTGAGGTCAAATGCTACGGAATAACGCAAACACTGCCTGTTATATATTAAAAAACTGTTCCACAGAACACTGGAAATGGCCAACGGGGTGCCAAAACTTTCGAAATACATGCTAGTTCAATTATTCTGGAAACAACGGGTGTAATTTTATGTTTCAAAGGAAGAAAAAAGTAAAGTGATGCATGTTTTAAAGGGTAACACTGTAGACCGTGGGCAGGATGCTGCCACCTAGTGGACGACAGTGTACAGGAGTGGAGGATTCAGGAAAATAATCAATGACATTGAAGTCTCTTAACATCAATTTACCGAACAGTAGATAAAAAAAATAAAAAAAAAGTATATTAAATGGCATGTTTGTCATTTGCCCTCCGGGTACAGCTTGCCATACACGGTTGCTATAGAAACGATAACGTATTAAAAGTAGAGAATTAATATAACCCAGTGATTTACTCAGATGTCGAGGCTGCTATAGATATACAGTATATATATATATAAACATTCCTCATCGCTGTGGTTTAATAAAGATTCACTCTGAGCTGATCGGTATCTGATTTCCACTTTATTAGGAACGCAGCCTTGTCCCCCCCTCCCCCCACGTCTCCTCGATTACGCAGACAGACAGTATTCTGTGGCATCGAAGAAACAACATTACATCCTCAGGACAATCGAGTTACCGCGTGTATTTTTTCGTGCGATTAGAGAGCGTTTCATGGTGCTTGTCCTCACAGCTGCATTACTTTAATAGCCAAACAAGAGTCATCAAGGCTGATGTAATGGGTACGTGACCACAGATGTCATACCCAGATGTGGAGAGCGAGAGCAAGAGAGAGAGAGAGAGAGAGAGATTGTGAACAGATGTAGAAACTGGATATGTCTCATCTCACACCTCACACCACGTCTCACACAGCAGGATGAGAGTAGGATGTGGGAGTAGCCTTTACCTTGTAGATGCCGTTATGTCCGTAGCCTGGTAGAGAAGCTGACTTATTGTAGGGGAAAACTGGAAGAGAGAGGAGACAGGAGGTGTTTTGGTCTCGGCTCTTTCACAAGAGTAATTTACTGAAGGACTGATTACTTCCTGTCTGGGTTTATCGATCAGCTACTCACTGGGCTGAGACATATCCGTGGGCAGGCTGTGTGTCGATGTCCTGGGGTCAATGTCCGGCGACTGTCCGTCACTCTGACTCTTTAGAAGCGTCCAGCTAGTCCTGGTCTGCAGATACACACACACACACACACCATAAAGATCAGGAATTATCGAATTAACATGTTGGAACTAGGAAAATTCCTGATAAGTAGATACAGTGTGACAGTAGTGTGAGACAGTGACGTGCACCTCTATCTCTATCTGTATCTCTATCTGTCTTTTATCTTGGATGTGACTGAGAAAGTAAACTAACTGTGTCTCAAAATGACAACAACGTTCAAAAAAGTAAAAAAAAAAAAAAAAACCTGTTATTTAGGCTACAGGTGACAGATGATAGCCGCGTAGTAAACCAAGGGGCGTTCAAGTCAAACAGGGACATTTCTAGCGAATGAAGGCGTGAAAGTGATTGACGTAAAATATTTGAACGGTGCAAATGTTTTAAAGGTGGCCGTACTGTACATCTGTGAAGGACGACCCCAGCCGAGGTGCAGTCATGAACATCATGAACATTCAGCGAGTGGAACACTTGGTCCTTGAAAATCAACACGCGGAAGAGACGCATCTGTCTGTCTGAACTGCACACACACTCATTCGGCAACACCATGTGAACATTACAGGAACTCAGCTGGGAGTTACTGTACAGAGTTACTGTACAGAGTTACTGTACAGTCCTGACCTCCGAGGTTTCAGACATACTGAGAAAACTTTCAACCTTGATGGTGTCCAAGCTCTAGTGAAACACTGCGATAAGTGCATTAGTGTATCAGGGGATTATATAGAGAATTAAAGGGAGTTTTTACTCTCAGGACTGTGTTCTGTTATTTTGTGTAATCAAAAGTCCCAGTTTGACTTGAACGCCTCTTGTATTTTCCCTGATCCAAGAAATCCTATAGTGCTGGACTCGTGTCTATTTAAGCAGCATTTCGTTATAATGTGATTATAATGCTCTGAGAACAAACATTTAAAAATGTTTGTTTTTTTACTGTCAAATATTTCGACTTTGTACATGAAATAAGATGCTTTTTGGAAGTTTAAAGATACAAAAGAAATATGATGCAGACATTTAAAACTTTGGTTTAAAATGTGCTTACAACATGTACATAAACCCATAATTATTGCTGAAGATCAATTTAGCAAAATGTGTAAAAGTCACATGATGTCCATCTTCCAAACTGCTCTGGTGTGTGAACTCTCGTCTGAGTAAATGATATCAGCACCACTTTATGTCTCCTCTTTTACTGCAGAATCTCTCACTGTCTCTCTCTTTTAAACTCTGAGCGTCGGCAATGTTTCTACCTCAACTATTATAATGAGCCCTTTCGGAAACATCCAGGAACAATTAGAATATTAAAAACACTCTTTTAAGACATATATTTAGAGGGATTTGTCATGTTGTACAAATAGTTTTAACTATAGAAATATTTTAATCACTGTTTGAAGATTCTTTGAGGTTAAATGTATATGTATAAATATTTTTGTTATTGTAAAGCGACGTTGAGTTTCTTGAAAGGCGCTATATAAAATAAACATATTATTATTATTATTATTATTATTATTATTAAATATGAGCTGAATACATCTAAAAAAAAACACAACTAGTGGAATTATAGGGTCGGTGTAAACACACCTAGGGTCGGTGCAAACACAGCTGTCTGATCACACGCTTTAATAGGAGAGATTAGACAAAATAACACACATTTGCATATTTACATATGTTTAAATAGGGAGCTAAAATAGTGCAGAATCTAAATGTTATGAAATATTACAAATACTGAACTCTAACTTTTCTTTTGCTTTAAATATTTCAATATTTTTTTATAAATATTTAAGTTACATATTTTCAATTTAGTGTCGGCTCAGATTTTTTTTGTCTTGTGTATGAGTGTAAAATGTAAGCTTGAATAACTTGGATATATGTTTAATAATAATAATAGTAATAATAATAATAATATAATTATTATTAATAATAATAATAATAAAATCTAAGTCAACTTTTTTTTTATTAAACTTTTGCTGTACAACCCTAATATAGCTGCAGTCTTAAAAACAGACTATAAAAACAGAAAATAATGAAATAAAATCCAAAAAAAAACAATAAACAACAATAAGAAGTCCACCCCATTGCATAACATAAGCAAATAATACAGTAAAATTTTATTAATTATTAATAGAAGCAAATAATACAGTACAAATGAATGAATGAATAAATATTTTTTTATTTATAATAATAATAATAATAATAATAATAATAATAATAATAATACACAAACAGATCGCCTACCTTTCTATCTGCATCTTCTCCATCTTGCCAGGAGGTTCTAGAAGCTGTTGAAATATTTACAGTGCAACAATCAGTTTTATATAATAATTTAAATAAAAACAGTAAATGTCTGGTCTTTCTTAGGCACAAACAAGAAGAGTATCATGCAACGTGCTTCACGATAAAGTTACAAGAAAATAAAAGGTAAATTAAAATGTAACCTAAAGAGCATCACCTACAGGACTGATTGTCAAAAGCCACAAAGGAAAACACCATTAATAAAATAAACACATTTCAGGAAAAATAAGGAACTGAATAAAGTGTAGAAATGACTAGAAAAGGGAATCAGATGAGTCGTAATATAACCAACACGCCACAGCGACGTACAGTACACACACGGGGCTAACGACAGTCACTATGAATTACACAGATGTCTTCCACTGACTAGCCAAGGCCACTACGATGCATCTTACACACACACACACACACACACACAAACACATAACCAATAACACACCGTACAAAATCTAAAAAGGCAGATGATCACAATAAAATAAGATGCAGCTGATGAATGGATGGATGGAGCCGAGAAAATAAAACAAAACTCTATACTGTGTGTTTCCATGTCAGAGCTGGTGCTTCAGAAAAGGAGTAAAATAAACTTTAAAGTACTTCTGGATTTTAAAATGTGACCGTTAAATAGGACAACTCGTAACATTTCACTTAACCCTTTTTTCATTTGTTGCTGTACAATTAAGACAATTTTACAATTTATCCTGATGGATATAAAGCAGTTGTGACATCACAAATAATGTGCATTGACTCTGCACCAATCACGGCTCGTATGCAAATTCATTGATTAAAGTATAACGACAAAACCTGAGAGGTTATCGAGCTAAACATTAGCTTTGAAGAAAATAGTTTTAGAACAATCAGAAAATCTAAATAATGAGATTCTGTTCATAAAATATCAACATTTCTGTAAGGAACAACTATACGAGGGGCGTTCAAGTCAAAGTGGGACTTTTGATAACATGCAAAAAACCAGAACACTCCCTTCATTTCTCTATATGATCCCCTGACACACTAATGCACTCATCCCAGTGTTTCACTAGAGCTTGGACACCATCAAAGTAGAAAGTTTTCTCAGACTCCCTGCTTCACATCTGAAACGCCGGCCTCCCAGGAACTCCTGGCCCAAATATGTGGAAGTGGCTTGGAGCGAGGTCGGGAGTGTACGGGGGGGGATGTGGCGATAACTTCCCAGCCGAGTTCCTGTGATGTGCAAGTGGTGTTGGTGAATGAGTGTGTGTACAGTTCACACACACAGATGCGTCTTGTCCACAAGTTAGCGTTCCACACGCTAAATGTTTACAGGAACTCCTTCACTGATGTTCTGTCCTCTTTAAATCGTTTGCACCATTCAGATGTTTTACTGCAGCATACTGTACTTTTTTTCTGAAAAGTTTTCTGAAAATGTCAAACGACTTTTTATTTTTTTTTCATTCACCAGAAATTTCATCACAAGTCCCGGTTTGACTGGAACACAATCAGGATGAGACCTGAGGCATTTTCATTCCTTCCCTATTAACACTAAGGTTTATAAAGAAGTGTGATTCTCCTTACAGTTCACACAAAATGTACGCGGTTAGGAATTTACAGCACAGTCTGAAATGGAAACCTCCAGAACCAAAACCAAAGGGTAAAGGTCACCATGGCATCATGCGACAGAACGTGCACTGAGTGATGGTTATACCACGCAGATTGAACTGTACCATGCTGTTTGTAGATAGGGGGTTTTCTATAGATATTATCTTTGGCTTTATTATCTGGAATGGAGGACAGGAAGAGAGCATGACAGGTGCAGAGATGACAGAGAGAGAGAGAGAGAGAGAGAACCATGAAAAAAGAAGCATGAGTTAGGAGTTATTGAAGGATGGACTGAAGTCAGGACAGCAGAAGGGCCGTGCCGAGCTGAAGGACATCTGTCGCTGTATTAGATCGGAAACATCAGACTTCTTATAGTGTGTGAATGATCGTGATCCGCATGCAACAATTTCGGTAAGTTCGGTAACATTGTATCGGGTCATCTTTTAATTCTTTAAAGACTAGATCTATAGAAATGAATAGGCAATTTTATACAGTATATAAAGGAATAAATGACTCAGTGTAGTGCTGACATTGGAAAACAATCAGTGTTGAGATGAAGCGGAGTTACAGTACAGCAGCATTACCGCCTTATAGTTGATTATTTCTTTAAAAGAGGACTATTTTAAGTTATAAAATGTTATAAATACGTTATAAAATGTTGGATTGTAAATGCAACCCACTTCTCCCACTCTTAA
>JAQMYJ010000006.1:25192600-25205756 GCA_030014305.1 Clarias laeviceps | reverse complement strand
ACTGTTCATAACATCACTTTTACTCAACATTTAGATTTCACTGATGGTGCAGATTAAACTTCAGGCAGAAACATAAGTAGTGCAGAAGATTCAGTAAATTCTGTACAGCGGTCGATTTAAGACACGCCCACAGTGTGATGCATGCGCGGTACACTGTCTAAACTTGCGGTTTATAATCTGGTACAAAACTGCTCATATTGTCTCTTTTACTCAACATTTTGATTTTATTTATGGTGCAGGTTTAACTTTCTGAAAACCTGAGGGACTGGAAAAGTTTCATTAAATTCTGTCCAATTCTGTTTGCGTGATGCTGTGACAAATTCTGGGGAGACAGACACACAGACATACAGACAAAAGTTTTTAAAAACGTAAAGATATCATTGAAAGAGCAAGTTCTGACCCAATGTACAGACAAAACCTTTCTTTTACTTATACAGATGAAGTGGCGAGTGCAGATCTGTGCTTCCGAATGTTCAGAAAGTTTCTGTGCAGGTTTGGACAACTGATCCAGAACTGAGACAGTGATTTTTAATAGAATACGCATTTTTCATCAGCACATTTTCTCAGTGGGCAAGTTTATAGCTCTGACTTTATTGCTCTGTTTTTCTCCCTAGTAGAGGAACAAAGCTCGTTATTTCTCAAATCTTTCAATCTACATAGAACGCAGCTTCTGAGATGAACTGGTGGCCTGAACTGCAACCGTTATCCGCCTGCTCTGATTGTTTCCCAGTCCTGCTTAAGAAGCTTTTGTTCTACTTCACGATCAATCGGTCAGGGAGGTTTAGCTCTAATAATGCCCCTGTGAGCACTGGCTACAAGAATGCATGGTGTCATTAGCAGGCTGGATCATGAGGTCATGAGGAAGGAAGCCGTTTTTATAAACAACTTGAAGAAAACAAGAAAGCGAGAGAGGAAAGAGGGAGGAAAGTATAGAAGAGAAGTGCAGACAGTATAGTGTGGAAGCATGAGGCTGTTGGCTCATTCACTCAATCATTCTTTCTTTCTTTCACAGATACAGTACACACACACATACATACATATATGCATACACACTTAGACAGTGTACAGTGTGCAATACACTTTTGCACCACACACACACACACACACACACATGCACGACATAGAGTATGCGGTTAGTTAAAAGCTGGGTAACATCGGTAAGAAACTCCTCCGCACATCTGGAGAAGTTATAATACACAGACAAACTTTGAGTTCAGCCCGGAGAATACAAATCCGACTTCTTTTAACCTGAAAATGCATTATTGTTATTGTTATTGTTATCGATATTTGACGTATAAACGATAGATTCATTTACATTACATTTAGGCATTTGGCAGACGCTCTTATCCAGAGCGACTTACAAAAAGTGCTTTGAAGTTTACATCACTGGATACAGTAGATACTTACACTGGGCTACTAGGTTACTAACTAACCATCAGTCAAACACAACTGGGAAGAGGGATATTTTTTTAGGGGGTGGGGGTGGGGGGGTCGTCGTTTAAAGATCGTCAAAGACTCTGCTGTACGAACATCTACAGGATTCAATGATAGAGCTACAAATAAAAGACTATCTTAGATAAAGGTAATGTGTTCTTCATAATATCCAATAATGAAAGGAAATAAGTATTCAAGCACTTCACACATTATGTCTTTTTGTCTTGGACTTTCAATCTCGCAATCGTGAAGTTGTTGAAGGAACTTCTTAAAGTTCTCATGTAGGACATTGATACAGAGGAATCAAATGAAAAATGCTCCGTAAACGTCCCTGTCAATCTGTAAATCTGCTTGGATGATACGAGGTGGTATCAAAAAGTTTGGAGATTAACTCTGTTTACCGTCTCTGCTTTTCTCCGTACGTCCTCCTTCAGACACCTTTAAAACTGGCAAAAGTATTGGTTATTGATGGTCTGGCCACTGGGGACGAATTCTCGATGGACAATACAGCGAATTTGGGAAAAAAGATGATGAGCATACACTCAATCCTTGCCTTTTTTGGTGGTGGAGAAGACGGGCGCTTCTACTTTGAAAACCATTGCTTCGTCTCAGGGTTACACTCAAGTTTTGTCACCGGAATGATCCTTGACATGAAGGACGGGTCATCCACGAGGTTCTTGGCAGACCTCGATGCGATGTCCCTTTGCTTTTGAGAGCAGCCTGAGGATGAATCACACATGAGAATCGCCTGGAGTGTTTCGTATGACACACTGACAACGGCAGCAACGTTGTGGATTGTTCTCAGATGATCATCATGCACAAGTTGCCAAATGGTTTTGACATTTTCGGTTGTTAAGCTCGTTGAAGGACTTTCTGATCTCTCGTCGTCTTCCAGTGATGTTCTTCTGCTCTTGAAACTTGTGTGCCACTCAAAACCCCTCATAACGACTCGTTGCAGCATCGCCATAAGCTTGCCGAATCATGTAAAACGTCTCTTTGGCAGATCTGCCCAGTTTCACTTTCACTTTCGCTCTTTGTCCTAACTTGCTGTCCATGATGAAATAGCAGGGTCACTAGTTGCACGGCCTCCGATGCACACAGGACAATGTCTTTTGGCACGCTGTCTCATGAAGGGGCGGAGTTCCCTGTGACTTTGCGTGCAGCCTTGTGCTGCCATCTGCTGGTGTGTTACAAAACTAGTCTCCAAACTTTTTGATACCACCTCATACATATGCGCAAAGATCATGGAACTACAAAGAGGTGCGCTATGCTATATTTCGCACCATGCTCTCAGACGAGTGATATAGAAGGAACTGTAAGAGAGAAGCCAGGACTTAGTAGAAAAGAGTTGCAGGATGACCTGAAAGCAGCACGAGCAACAGTTACAGACAGAACAATAAACAACAAGGTGTAGGAGAATCGTTGCTGATCTGTAATCTCACTCCAAAAAAAAAAAAAAAAAGGTCTCTTCGGGTCGTCATGATTGAAAGAAGAAAAAAAGAAAACCCAGGAATGTATCACTATCACACTCGAGATTGTGCTGTTGTGCTGGATATCAGCACGGCTCTGATTTCCGCCCTCGTGCCTACGACGGGATCACAGCCGTGCTGATATTCAGTACAACAGCACTATACTGTTTGATGAGTGTGATGTTAATTAGAGAAGAAGTGTTTATCACATACTGTATAAGTTACAGCAAAGTTAAATTTTTTTTTTCCAATAGTGGAAGTGCTTTCAAAGCAGGGACTTCACCTGCCAATCCCTAACATTTTATCACAATACGTTTATTTTTGTGAACGCTTCAGATTAATAAACCCTACCAAATCTACATCACTTATAAAACAGTATTTCTACTGAGAAATGCTGAACTCAGATCCCTACTGAGAGCTGGGTTAGTGAGTGCGGTTCCACACCCAATAAACGGTCTATAAGTACAAAAAACAGAACACATCGCTCACTTAAGACGTGGTTAGAGCCAGAATCGAGCCAAATGGAACCCAGGCCCCAAACTATAATTCCTTCACGATGCCCTTTAATCTTCTCCCGAGACCTCGGTTTTACCCCTGGAGTGGATGAGAGTCTTGAATAATCCCTTTCTCAGATCTGGAGACAACTGGTCATTACACCGTGCCACATTTAACCCTGCTTTAGATGAGATAAACCGTTGGATTCCCTGACTGGGAATTGAAAACCTCGAGTCTGAGCTGGTATTCATTTTCATCCTGAGGAACGCCAACAAAGGATGTCTGATTAGAGATTAGAGATTGGAGATTAGACAGAACAAGTCAAACTGACAGCACAAGATAAATTGCAGGCATGTGAATTCGCACATCAGGAGCAATCCAACAACGTGACACAACACTGGCAAGCAGCAAATGACCACAATCGCACAACGATACAGGTTCAGTCCGTGATTCACAGACACACACTCGCACACACGACAGTTTCATGCAATATCACAGTGCGTGATGTTAAAGTAGACAGTCTGTACAAACACCAGATCTGCCAACCCTGAAGAGGAATGTAAATTACCACACTTTTAGTCTTCCGTCAATACTTTCACAAATCACTGGTCTAATGTTTCCTGATATTTTCTCTGTTGATCAGAAATCAAATGCAGATGTACAGTAGGGAGAGCAAAGCTCGATTTTAATCACTTTCTGATCATCATTACAGTTTAAATGATTCATAAAGGCTTGAAAATTATATATTTAAAATAATTCGTTTATACAATTATTTCAGTTAATCCTGAATAGATCTAACTAATAAGTTAACTAGTGCTAAGTCTTTACTTGTCTAAATCCAACTAGCTAACTATCTTCTAACTAACTACTATCTTGCCTTGCAAAAGTATTCACATCCCTTGAACTTTTCCACATTTTGTCACGTTACAACCACAAACAGAGATTTTATGCGACAGATCGACACAAAGTGGCACATCACTGTAAATGAGAAGGAAAATTATTTAATGTATTTAACAAATAAAAATCTGAAAAGTGTGGCGTGCATTTGTATTCGCCCTCCCTTTACTCTAAAATCCAGTGGAACCAAGAACCTTCAGAAGTCCCTAATTAGTAAATATTGTCCACCTGTGAGTAATTGTCCTGCTGGAAGCTGAACCGCAAGTCTTTTGCAGACTCTTAACAGGTTCAAGGGGTATGAATACTTTTGCAAGGCATTGTAACTCGGACTTGCGCTTTATAAATACATTTTATTTTATAATTACATTCTCAATACGCTCTCTGTGAGCAATGCTGTACCAAATTTGAAACAGAGCACACTACAGGATACAGAAAAAAGGGGCGGGGCTTAGAGGGAAGCAGTAGTTAATACAGGACAGCTCAAAACATATACAGTACACAACTGTCAATCATTGTGTCTCGTCTGGCTTATCTGGGATTTAAAAGAAGACTTATTTGTGTGTAAACTCATATTAGCGTAATCCAACATTAAAATACAGAACGATTACGCAAAAAGAGTAAAAGGTTGGCAGGTCTGAGACACAATAACAACAAGCAGGAACAAACCAAATGGTCCACGGGGTGAACCTTGGGGTACACCTACAATCCCACAGGACTGGATTACACCGATAAGAGATACTGAAACGTCCAGGGCTTTACCGTAAGGAGGCAAATTGAGCTGCAGGCCTGTCCTAGGTTTAGATTCAGAGACTCGTTCTGTCTCAATTCCTGTTTAGGGAAGGCGGGCGAAGGACAAGGTAGTAGTTTCATATCTCATTTTGTTTGTGTATGTGTTTTGTTTAACAAAATGCTATTTGTCGCGAAAACTAATAGAGCATTGATTGATATATTTCACACTCATTAGTGTTCAGCAGTGAGAGCAGATCCAGACGTATCCATGCATGGCGTGACGTTAGTGGGTTTTAGCGAGCATACGAGTCTGAGCCGTGTACCTCTGAAGTACGGGATGTAGTTGTGCTGTTGGAGCATGGCCAGGGTGGTTGGGTTCAGGGTAAGAGTCTGTGGGGTACTTCTACCATAACTACTGTAGTACAGGGGGAGTGAAGAAGAGTCTCTGGAACTAGCGTGGCCAGAATATCGACCCCCAGGGGACACTGGTAACGAGTTGGAAATCCTGGGTTGTGGGGCGTATCTACTGCTCTCATATTGATCTAAACAAGGAGTCCAACACCAGCCGTGGGGGGGGGCGGGGGAGGGGGTGCAGTAAAATACAACCAGTCATTACTAAATGTGGAAAAAAATACTAAGATTATGTAAACATCATGTGGCTACATTCACATAATCGCGTTAAAGTGACACAAATCTTCTTCTGCCATAATGTCACTTATACATTTGTTTATACATTTTCAGGAACGGGTGGATGAATCATCTCAAATCAGGCCTGACCCACTTTCATATACACTGCCTGGCCCCCCCAAAAAATACCATTTTAGAAACGTCAAATTATTCGCCTGCATCATGCAAATAAAACATAAAATGACTGGAACTGGATTACGAAATGTTCTAAAACCTGAATAATTGATTTATTAATTTTTTGTTGTACAAAATAAATGTGTTTTTTTGAATATTTGATTCCAAAACCAAAATGGAAAAAAAAAGGTATTACAGCTCGTTTTCCGATTTCTGGTTTTGTGCTCAAAAAAGTGGATAACGAGAATTATTAATAATTATTACATAAATTATTATCAAAACGCTTAGTTTTACTACTCATAGATAATGTGACCTGTTAGTTGTGTTACTTATTGGTTTAAAATAATCGCTTTGTGTTGAACTCGCAGAAGCTCGTTTTCCTTTTTTGGCTCTGTTACTGTAACTCTACACATGTAAAAGCCCCGCCCCCCAAAAAACCCAGTGCGGCTGCTTTAAGTTGATTTCTAAGCAATTTTTTGAAGGGTTATAAATTTGGCTTCTTTATATAGAATAAAATTGCTTTTGAGATAAAAAATTAAATAGTCATAAAAAAGTCATAAAAAATAGTCATAAAGAAAAATCAGCCCTCGTCATCCTTTTTTTTTAGCACAAAATCAAAAATTAAAAAAACATGTCAGAATCCTGGACTAAACAGCTGTGAGTCAATAAATAATAAAAAACAACACTTTTTAGTGAGACTCATCAGAAAAAAGGCTTCAGTTTGCTAGGGAGCATAAAGATTGGACTTTGGAGTGATGGAAAAAGGTCATGTGACCTTTCACCCATCATGCATAGTGTCCACTTTACAAGCCTCTGGAGACGTTGTTATGATCTGGTGTTGCTTCAGTTGCTCAAGTCTAGACTCAGCAACGTTATGTGGCAATAAAATAAAGTCAGCTGACGACCTGAATGTACTGAATCACCAGGTTATCACATCTATGGAGCTTCTCTTCCCTGATAGTACAGACAGGACACAGAGTGTGACAAAAAGGGGCATGAGGAAATGATTTCAGATCGAATAAAATAATAGAGAGTGCGATATTTTTATTTTTTTGAAACCAGGCAGTGTATGATCCTGAGTCTGACAAGCAGCCATGTGACGTGAATCACAACACTCAGAACGGAAGGCATGTGGCCTTTACAATAGAGGACAGCAAGTTAAAATATACATATTTCATGTAAAGATGAAGAAATCAGTGTTTTGATACATATTTAGGGAAATAAATCTACCAAAAATGGGTAATATTGGAAACCATTGCAAAGATGAACACGGCTACAGCATCAAATAAAAAAAGGGGAACCTTAATGCAAATTTTATTACATTAATTAATGTACTGATCACTGTTTATGGAAATGTCATGAATGTGAAGGTAGCCTTGTACTTTTTCTGACTGTCAGTATGAGCAATATAACCAATTAAAGCTTAAGTATCTGAAAGGGAAGTAAAATGGACAGATATAAAGCTAAACATCATAAAAACCTAATTTAAAAGGTACTTTAGTAGGATGTAAATAGAGACGTACCTTGTCTGCTGTAGTTTTGCGGCGAACGGGACGGGGTGTAGCGTCCGTACCCGCCCAGTGAGCTGTTCGAGCTGGGGCTGGAGGGTCTCCTCTGACGGGGGGACTTTTCCCCATCTCCCTAAAAAAAAAGAGACAAAAACAAGAAGCAGGAATATGCTGTACACGGTAAGGTTTTTACATTGAAGTGACAAATACAAGCAGGACAAAACATCTCATATGTTCTAAACCTACAGAAGATAAATCACAGATGGACTCGTCATTAAAATCTGATCTTCTTCTATATGTGATAAATGATAACATCAATGACAAGACAACATGCGACCTCTATTAAAGCATCATGAAGACACAATGAGACAACATTCTGAGCTCCTGAGGGCGCTCTTGCCCCTCGTGTAGGCTGTTCCGTACCTCTGTCGGAGTCGGGGTGAGGAACTGCGGGGACTGCGGACGGAAG
Organism: Clarias laeviceps; assembly: GCA_030014305.1. Classification (NCBI taxonomy): domain Eukaryota; kingdom Metazoa; phylum Chordata; class Actinopteri; order Siluriformes; family Clariidae; genus Clarias; species Clarias laeviceps. Next base: position 25,197,954 of record JAQMYJ010000006.1, on the reverse strand, counting down.
AGAGAAAAAAGCAGTGGAGTGAGATGAGGTTATGCAGCAGGAGGCATGATGGTAAATAAAATAAAGCATGGGTGGGTAAGAGGTAGGAAGCATGACCTTGTTGTTTCAGCTTTAATGACTTGTTATTCGGGAGGTTCATTTCAGATATCAGTTCTTGATTATTGAGTTCTTTTATTTTCATTTCATTATTTTGCGCATGAAAGTCTCAGGTTTGACATTTTACTTCCACTGATGTACAGTAAGAGGTGAAGGTTTTAAAAATACATGACATCTAACGATCGTCCACGACTAAATATAGCATCAACGATTAGTGCAACATCTGTCATATTCGATCATCCAACATTTTAATAAGTGTGTGTTTGTTACCTTATACGTCCTTTTTAAACTTTGTACATATGGCAAATAATATGTTAAGTTATTGCATTAAGAAGTTGTTGCATTATCATTAAGTGATCATTCCTAAACAGAGACATTAATATAATTATGTTTCCCTTCCCTATTAAAGTAATAAAAAAAAAAAAAAAGCATAGCATGAATAACAAACATGAAATTACTAAAGAATGTGATATAAATGTCAATGATGTGTTAAGTTTCATTTTTAAATGAGATAAAGATGTACAGTATTCAGGCTTCCCCTGTAGGATCTTTTGATCTTTTATGACTTTTGCATGAACATACTGTATAATAAGCTTTTTGATAGTGTAAAGGCACAAAATTTACATGATGCAGACAAATAAAACGTCATTTTTTTTGTTACGACATGTGCATGACTTACTGAATTTGCACAAACCCAGAAGTACTGCTGAATATATATTTCTGCAATACAGTAAACGACTTTCTGCCCTGTGTGAACTCTCCTCTGATTAAAATGTGCCACTTCACATCTCTTGTGTGCAGAATCTCTCTCTTTCTGACTCTAATATTGTAATGCGCTCTGGTCATGTGACTGTTGAAAACTTTTATAACGCATTTGCATGCTAAAAAAACTTCCGGTTTACTTATTTTTACGTATTTATTTTATGCATTAATTTTTTAACATAATAATTGTTTAAAGATTCCTCTTTGAAATGTCTTCACAGTTATAGTGATTCTTTTTTTGGTTCTCTTCGACATCGCTGATCCTGCAGCACTTACTTCATAAGTAAAAAGTGATACAAGCAGACTGAAATATAAGAGGAGGTATATATCCAAGCTCAAGTTATGAGGTGATGATTTCAAGTCAAACTGGGACTTTTGATAACAGTACAGAATAACAGAAGACAGAAGGGAGTAAAAACTCTCTCTTTATTTCTCTATATGATCCCCTGATACACTAATGCACTTATCCCAGTGTTTCACTAGAGCTTGGACACCATCAAGTTAAAAAATGTTTGTTTTAGCACGCCAGAGCCGTGACCAGACTGTCTGTCTGCTTCATGATTGAAACGCCGGCCTCCCAGGAACTCCTTTAATGATTTTTCCAAACATGTGGAAATGTCTTGGCGTGAGGTCAGGACTGTACGGGGGATGTAGCGATAACTCCCAACTCCCAGCCGAGTTCCTGTAACGTGCATGTGGTGTTGGTGAATGAGTGTGTGTACAGTTCACACTGACAGATGCGTCTCTTTCACAAGTTGGTGACGCCGATTTTCAACGATCAGACGTTCAAATGTTTTCCAGTCTCATCACCATACTGTGCTTGAAGTCTTCTGTAAATGCCAATCATTAACAAGAAATTTCATCACAAGTCCCAGTTTGACTTGAACACCCCTCGTGGATATGAAAAGCTCTAAAGCGGGAAGCTTTCAGTAAGTACGGTGAGGATGGGAGTAGCTGATATCTGGATTTGCGTGCATGAACAATGACAAAACCAAACCCTTATGTAATATGTCTGAACCTGGCGTTATCACGAAAATATGCACAAAAAGAAAGCGCGAGCGAGAGAGAGAGAGAGAGAGATTTGAATGTAAGACATGAAAACCTGCCCATGAAAACCCAGCGAGGCAAGTTAGTGCAGATCAGAACAGCAAGTCAAGCTGTGAAAGCCTGAAACGAGGTCATTTAGGGACAAGTGGTTCAGACGATCATAAAAAAAAAAAGATGAGACGTCTGACTTATGCTACTAGTTTCAAGTTATCTGTTTATTTGTCTTGTGCACAAAATGTCAGGGAGAGCAGTACACTCAAACACACAGTCTATACTGTACACAGAACACACGCTAAATATACACATAAGACACAATAGAAGGATTTCTAGCTCCTTATACTGTTAGCATGTTGATTCTAAATGAAGCACATTAGCCGCTGTAGCTCGTATTGTTTAGAGTTTCAGAGACAAACAGCAGGATTCTTTCTCACATCTGTACAGCTGTAAATAACACATGCGTTTATTGTGTTCTCAGTCAGGGAGCACTTATTTTTGCTCATCTCTCATCATACGGAGACATTTATTCACGTCTAGCCAGTGCTAGCGATAAACTAGCGATAACTTCCTTGTGCTTGAGTTCATGCTTCAAATATTACACTTTAGAATAAGTTTTGATCGTTTATGGTGTATATTTGGTTTGTCTTAGATAGTCAGCTAGTTAGGTGTCCTAGCTAGTTAGTTAGCGTCTGTTAATTTATGTTACATGTACATTTTGTAGCACCTTAGTCCTGGAGGAACGCCGTTTCATTTCTCTGTGTACTGAACTGTATGTGGTGGAAATGACAATAAAAGCCTACTTGACTTGACTTGACTTGACTTGACTAAAATGTATTTTATCCGTAATGTGCGTTACACAACATTTATTTCTGACTGAATAATCTGATTGGACGAGAGGCGTTATTTCACAAGTGCTGATAATAGACAGTAACAGCACTGTGACGTGTAACTTTATGTATGACTGGGTGTCCCAGGTGTTGTCCAGTGGTTAATGTTGTCCAGTTCTGTGCTTTTGATCTGAGTGACATCATTGATTACGAAATGCGTCCAGATCGATGTTTGCTAATTAGCATGATGACACCACATCGTGCCAGGGGTAGTTTTACAAGTATGCATGAACACAGACTGCATTAGTTCAGTCTGATGTAAACTGGCCCTGCCTGGAGCCATAGGGTACGAGGCGGGGTACACACTGAACAGGGTGCCAATCCATCACAGGGCACACACACACACACACATCTAGAGTACACACTCACACGCTCATTCACACACTACGGGCAATGTGGGAACACCAATTAGCCTAATCTGCATGTCTTTGGACTGTGGGAGGAAACCGGAGAACACTGAGGAAACCCACCAAGGATGGAGAGAACATCCAAACAGACCCCGAGGCGCGAATCAAACCAGGACCCTGGAGTGTTAATGAACTAATGTTGGTTTCGAACAGTTTACATGTGTAAGTGAGTGTGTGAGAGAGAGAGAGAGCTCATGATGTGTGCGTACCTCTACATACGTCCTGTCCTCTGTCGGGTAGCTGACGTAAGGTGAGTATGAAAGCATGTCGGGTCTGTCGATGTTATAGATAGCCTTTATTTTAGGAAGAGCTGCGAGGTCTTTATAATCCAGGAACTCATCGCCCAGCTTTGCCTATGAACATATTAGATTATTTAAAAAAAAAATTTTTTTGGCTGTACTTTAAAACAGGCTGACTCTTTGCTGCCACCTGGTGGCGCTTAAAAAATTTACACAGATTTAAAAAAAAACAAAAGAAAGAAGGCAAAAAAAAAAAAAAAAAAGGCTTATACATAAACCATAAACATAAGCTCAGCGTACATAGATAACTCTGCTCGGGGATCCAGACGCACTGGAGGCAGGAACTGACGTGATGCTCTCAGAGGAAGTCCTGGTCACCTGGAGAGACAGAGTTGGTCACATGGTGAGTTATTTGTCTGGGCTGTACTGCTGAAATGATGACATGACTAATAGTTCAGTACTGCGTCATATAAATTTTGCATTACTTTTCGTTTTGTTTTTTTTAAACAGGAATAAAATTGTAACCTGATGAATAACCTTGTACAGTATAATACATGAGGATTTACTGTAAGAATACAATAGGCAGGTTAAATAAGATAAAAAGTGTAATAATAAATACACTACATGGTTTAAATGAATCAAATATTCCACTATAAGTCTCGAGCATAAAAATACACCAAGTTAATAAGCAAATATATTTGCAATTCTATTTTAAAATGTATAGATTATAAGGTTAGCGTTCCTAATGTCCAGCAGAACTCTACTGACTACAAAGGAGTACGAAAAAGTGTTAATGATATTTTACGTTATAATAAAGATATAAACTATAGGAAGCAGCGTATAGCATGATATAAACCACGTCTTTACCAAGTGGAATAGGTTTTTTAACATTGTCAGTTGCTCATACACTGACGTCTCTCACACACACACACACACACACACACACACTCATCTAGGACAAAGCCGTAACTCCTAGTACGTTAGTCCGGCGTTAAAGGCACGACTTCACTGTAAATACATAACAGCACGGGTGCAGTGAGAGCCGTGAGTCCCTGATCACATGATCGTAATGATGGGCCAGGCTGGGTGGCAGGAGGGGGGGGGGGGTCAGGGGTAGGGGGGGGTCAGGAGGGAGGGGTGCGGAAGCACACGGTGGCCCAGCAGCTCCAGATTGGCACCTACACATACAGAGGGCGCACTACAGCCGGAAGCGGGTCGGGAGTCGCTCGTAAAACCCATGCGGGGAAAAGGGAGAAGGGAGGACACGTCACAAACCTGCTCGGGTACATTCAGAACCTCGTCATTGAGCTGTATCCGGACCTGTTTCTGCAGGAAGAGTGGGGGTTGGGGGGTTACAATAAAACGGGCTCACAGCTCCAATATAATGTTAGATATGGTGGGGGGGAAGATGAGCCCCGGGATGTGGTCGCTCACACCGAGGCAGCACTTATTCTCATCAGGGAGGGAAAAAAAGGATGAGAGAGAGAGAGAGAGAGAGAGGCTGTGGTTGCGTACCTTACTCTTCTCCTCCATTCGGGCCGCTTGTCTGCAGGCAGGGTGCCAGATAGAAGAACCTGAACACCACAGAGAGACAGGAAAAGGAAAGAGGACCAAAGTTTATACGTTTTTTTTTTTCCCCAAAAATAATCATATTCTACCTATTAAGGGAATTTTTTTTTATAATATCATATGAATATTATCTGCATCCTGTGCTTCACTTAACTTGAACGCAGTTGCCAGATTGAGCATTTTCACCCTGTCTGCTTTTGTAAATTGAGTTTTTACTTGATTACTCTATTTTCTTTTAAAATTTCAGGTGGTATAAGAATTTCACTGACTATCTGTCACGGAATACCACCAGATGGCGCCATGCTCCCGGACTCCATTTTGTGTTTAGTGTTTCTTGGTTCCATTTTTAC
>JAQMYJ010000006.1:25149823-25160349 GCA_030014305.1 Clarias laeviceps | reverse complement strand
ATAGATAGATAGACAGACAGACAGACAGACAGAGAGATAGATAGATAGATAGATAGATAGATAGATAGATAGATAGATAGACAGACAGACAGACATACAGACAGATAGAAAGACAGACAGATAGATAGATAGATAGATAGATAGATAGATAGATAGATAGATAGACAGACAGACAGACAGACAGGCAGGCAGGCAGATAGAAAGACAGACAGACAGACAGAGAGATAGATAGATAGATAGATAGATAGATAGACAGACAGGCAGGCAGACAGGCAGGCAGGCAGATAGAAAGACAGACAGACAGACAGAGAGATAGATAGATAGATAGATAGATAGATAGATAGATAGATAGATAGACAGACAGGCAGGCAGGCAGGCAGGCAGACAGATAGACAGACATATAGATAGACAGACAGAGATACAGATAGTTAGATAGATAGACAGACAGACAGACAGACAGACAGAAAGATAGACATACAGACAGACAAACATACAGACAGAGAAACAGACAGACAGATAGATAGACAGCCAGCCAGACAAACAGATAGATAGATAGACAGCCAGACAGATAGATAGACAGATACAGTAGATAGATAGACAAACAAAGAGATAGATAGACAGACAGACAGACAGACAGATAGACAGATCGATAGACAGACAGACAGACAAACAAAGAGATAGATAGACAGACAGATAGACAGACAAATAGATAGATAGACAGACAGATAGACAGACAGAGAGACAGACAGACAGACATACAGACAGATGAACACGGAGCTCCAGAGCGGTCTTAGCGCTGATTCAGCATTAGTGTGGAGAAACTCAGAGCTTCCAGAAGCTCGTACACACTCTCTCACTCACATACACACACACACACACTCACACACAGGGAGACTGAACACAATCTTGTAAACACAACGCTCGTTATCCCCGTGTTTGTGTGAGTGTCCCAGTCCGTCTGTCATCAAGTCTATTTAAATCTCAAACTTAAGTCAAGTGATTTAATCCAGGATCTGTGTGTGTGTGTGTGTGTGTGTGTGTGTGTGTGTGTGTGTGTGTGTGTGTGTGACTCCTTCATACTGAAAGACTGAGAGGTGTGTGACATGTGAGGTAGATATTACACACCTTAGACACCCAGACCACACACACACACCAAAAAAGTGTTTTTTTAACCAAACATTACTGAGATATGTGTGTATGTGTGTGTATGTGTGTGTGTGTGTGTGTATGTGTGTGTGTGTGTGTGTTAGATAACAGCATGGACACTCAGGAAAATAACAGACAGCTGTGTTAGGGTGTTCTCAGTAGGGTTTAGGTCACATATTGTGATACACATATTCTCTGGCAGCTGACTACACACTACACACTACACACACACACACACACACACACACACACACAAAACACAATGATCCAACAGTATTAGATATGAAATGAAATCAGTGACAGTATTGTCGTAAAGCTCTGTGTTCTGTGTCTGTTCATGTCATGTGATAGTCACAGTTATGTAAGGAATAAAACACTCATGATGTGCTTTAACAGGAAACTAATCAACAGCGGGATGGTGTAATGAAGGGGGGGGAGGGGGGTTTGGGAGATGTTTTATTCCTTTGCATCCTGAGATGTTTTATTCCTTTAAGACCACAGCGATATGCCAGCTTTACTACCTCTGACCAGGATAAAGCTCTGAAACTGGAGACTCCTTCACGGGATATTAACTTCTCCATCAACAATTACATCATTTGTTTGTTGCTATAGAAACGATATCATTTTAGAACAAACGCCCTAATTGAAAAGAAAGAAACTTCAGCTAGATCCTGGCGTATGAGTCCATGTGCTGGTGTTTATGATCTGCGTGTGTGTGGAGTGTGCAGGCTTTGAGGAGCGCGACACGCCCCGCCGTGCTGAATAACACCCTCATGTAGTCATGATCTGTTCAGGCAGCTCAGTGAAAACACATCCAGGTTCTTTCCCGAAGCGATGCGGTGATCTGCCAGACAACTCCAGACAGCGAACCTCCCGAAAAAAACAACGCCATGGCTCTCAGGGCCCTGCTGTTCTGAAGCCTGGACACCTCACACACACCATGCAAGAACCTCATACAATAATAATAATATATGATAAATAAAGATCAGCTGCACAAAAAAATCCAAGTGAAGACAAACAGGCTGTTGGTGACGTCCAAGCGCCTTCTGGGACTAGCGCCCCTGGTGGTCGGTTGTTCCCAAGTTCCTTAAAACAGTAAGGAGGACACAGGTAGAGGTCATGACCTGTAAAGGAACTCAATGCCAACACAGTGAAATCCCTGCTGAAAGCTGATTGGCTGAGACCGGCTTCGTTAGTTTGTTTTTTTATTGTCATTAGATTAGGTAATACAGTTCAATAGGCTTACTGGAGGTCTTAACTCCGCCCCTATACAAGACCACGCCCCATATTATGCAGGTATTCTCAAAGTCTGCCCTTTAACACATGGAAGACTTGTACATGTACTGAAGAAGAAGAAGAAGAAGAAGAAGGGACGAACAACATGCAGATTACGAAAAGGAAGAATAAAAGAAATAAGAAGAAACAAGAACAAGCAAAATTAAAAGAAGAAGAACAAGCAGAAGTTAAACAACTAAAGATTGACAGAAGAATAGAACAAACAACATGCAGAAGAAAGAAAAAGAAGAATTAATAGAAAAAGAAGCAGAAGAAGTACAAACTGGTAGAGTTTAGAAAAAAGAAGAAGAAGAAGACGGAAATGAAAAGTAAGAACAAAAAGAAAACAAAGGTACTAGGAAAAGAAAAAAGAAGAAACTGAAAAAAGAGAAAGGTGTAGAAGGAGGGAAAAAAGAAGAAGAAAATGAAGGAAGAGAAGTAAAAGAAAAAGAACAAACAAAGAAGAAGAAAAAGAGGAAAAAGAACAATGAAAACAAGCACAACAACAACATGCCAAAGAAAAAAAGCCGAATTAAAAGAAAAGGTAACAAAAGTAGGAAATCAAGTGTCGTAGCAGTCGAAGAAGAAGAAAAAACAACAAGAAGAAAAAGAAGAAGAAAAGAAATATGAAGAAAAACAACAAAAGTACAAAAGTATAAGAGGAAGAAGAACAACAACAAATAGAAGACAAATGACAAAAGTAGAGGAAGAACAAAGACAAGGGGAAGAGGAAGAAGAAGAGGAGGAAGAGGAAGAAGAAGAGGAGGAAGAGGAAGAAGAAGAATGGGAACACACAACCTGCAGACGAAGTAAAAAAGGATTAATAGAAGAAAATTGAAAAAAAAAAAAAGAAAAAGATGGAAAAGCGGGAAAAAAGAAAATGAAAAACAACAACAACCTTCACATTACCAGTACGTTGTGGTTTCTATAGCAACAGCTGATTCCGGCGTCCTTGTGTTGCACGTGCGCTAATCTGAGCCGACTCATAATATAAATAAAAAAGTGTTTATGTGGTGACGTGGTGACGTTTTCAGTAAGGATCGTTTATGGAAGGAAGTCTCCAGTGTCAGTCAGACAGACAGTCAGACGGAGGTTCGGTTCTGTTCTCAGCTACGCTGTAGCAGCTGTGATCTCTCGATCCCTCACGCGGCCCTTAATAAGAGAGAAACACGCAGCGTGTCACGGAAAGAGTCGAATCCTCCGGGGAGAGACACGGAGACTCGGGTCTCGTAAAAACTCCACGAACTTAAACATACTGTGAATTAAATGTCCACAGAGAAAAGAGAAGATGGTGTGTTATTCGTTTATTCATAAATAAAAAAGTCAAAACAAACATGTTCCAGGTGCTTTTAGGAATTTAGGAATGCGTTAATAAATCCTGAGATCTTTGGTTATGTGTTAGAGCTGCATGGACGGATCCTTCAGAAAGAATAAATAACATGAACGTTCTTTCTTTCTTAACAACAACAATTAACACTCTGACGCTATAAAAGAAATAATAAGAATAAAATCAGAACAGCTTCGTTACAACGTCCTCGTCTCTGTCTCGTCATGAGTGAAACGCTGCAGCTTTGATTTTTTTTTTATCTGCGGTCTGATTTGTGTTGGATAGAGAGTTACAGGGAAAATAAATAAAAATAAAAATGAAAACAAAGTGTTAATTTATTCTTTTAAGAGACCGTGAAGGCAAAACTAATCTAACATGCTCGAGCTCTGAGGCTTGCAATTCCTCGTTAGACTGAAGATGGTCATGACCTTTTTAGAGGTTTTAAGAGGCGGTTGTTGTGTGTGTGTGTGTGTGTGTGTGTGTGTGTGTGTGTGTGTGTTCACATTGACACACTGATGTAAGAATAAATGTGATAAACTCCACCAAGAGCCAGACGCCGGCTGAACCCGGGGGTCACCTAGCAACCGGCATCTGTGTTCATAACAACATTACACGGACAACAGCCGCAGGGAATAAAGAGACCCACACACACACACACACACACATCAAAATGTCTTAAATATACAGTAGCAGCATTTTGAAACTGTTTCAGGATTATATAATTAGTTTTATAATAATTACTAATTAATAGTTACTAAATCAGTTCCTGACACTTTTTGTCCGTTTACAATCAACGATGGATTCAATGCATGACTGAAAATTCTGCTTATTTTGAAAATGTCACTGCTGGGATGGCGTCAGACCTTTCACCTTACTGAACGGTGAACGTGTGACATCCTGACAAGATAAAAACAAAGCCTGAGACGGGTGTGTCCAGGCGACACCGCACTCTTCCTCTCCGCTGTTCTTCTTCAACAAAAGACGAGCCGAAGTGTCTTTTAACACGCAGCGCCGCCGCCGCCGCTAATCTCCAGCTATTATCCCTGAACACAGGTGTTACTTCAGCAGCAGGTATGCGACCTAAGTGGCTTTGAAGGTTTTCAACAACTCACACACACACACACTTGAGCAGGAGTAAGCAGTGGTGTGTGAGTTGCGGCCGAGGTGCGTCTGGCAGCACGATAGAGAGAGAGAGAGAGAGAGAGAGAGAGAGAGAGAGAGAGACGGGTCGTCTCACACCACCACGCCGTGACCGGTTACCTTTGCAGACGAAGCACTTGATGTGGAAGTGTTTGTTCTGCACACGCAGCACCTCGCCCTTGCAGGCCTGGCCGCAGTTCTGGCACGGGATCCCCCCGCTCTGAGGGTGAGGTTTGGGCTGCTGCTGCTGCTGCTGCTGATCCAGACCGCCGTGTACGGCCTGCTGCTGAAACGCTGAGAGAGAGACAGAGAAAAAGAGAGAGAGTGAGAGAGAGAGAGGGATATGAATGTTAATTATGATACCAATACAAAAAAACATCCTGAACAACAGTGGAAAAACACAGGAGCGAATCATTAATGCATCAGGAATTATCCTTCAACACCACGGCCAGGTGGATATGTGTTTTAAAAACCCCATTTTTTTTTTTCTTTTTTCAGTTTTAATTCTAGGGTTAGGGTTGGGTAAAGGTGTGATATCGAATCCTGAGTGACGTAACAGTAACAAGTTCGCCCCATCACTCAGAGATCGCAGGTTGATTCCTAGTCGCCTGTGAGTTTGATTAAATTAGGGAGAAAAAAAATGGAGAAAAGGGAATACCAAGGTAATGCTATATCATTAATTTAGTAATAATTATATATATATATTTTTATGAGGACAAAAAAATCATAATATATTAAGATTAAGGCGATAATATACAGTAGAATTGAATACATTAAAATGATTAATTCCACTGTGTAAGACATCTATAATAAACGCTTTGATTTGAGTCCTTGTTTATAAACATTGACCCTCAGCAGGAAACCATTTGTTCCGAGTCACGTCTCTGAACTGTCGTTCTCCCTCAGATCTCTTTTCTTCCTCTTGGAGAGCTGACATGTGATGTGAGACATATTTGGGATACTGATGGGACGTTTGGATCATTTTAGTGACTCGGTTCTTTGAATCTCGTTCATCTAAATAAACAAATCTTTTTTTTGAGTCGTTTCGTTCTTTTGATCAGAAATAAAATAAAATGGTAAATTGCTAATAAAACAGACCCCAAACACACTCCAGCAATAACAACATTGTAACATAAGAATATTACAATGCAGCTAAGGATATGTTATGATGAACAGAATGAGCAGCTCACCTCTCATATCTTCTAGTCTGAGTCGTTCGCTATTAGCGTCTATTCTGTGTACTTGCACTGCGTAGCGTCTATGGGACAAAAGAACGGACGATTCGGACCAAAGGACTCGAGAGGTAACTACTCATTTTTTGATTCCTGAACAGAACCTACGGAGGTTTTTGCGATGCTTTGTGCTCGAGCGCCCAGTAGAACATGAACATGAAGAATCACTCTCTGGTCGTGCTGGTGTTTGTGTCTGTTGTTGTTTTTGTTGTTGCTGTTCTTTTGTTTGTACTGGTTTGTTTATTCTTTTTCATTTTGTTCTCATTTGCTGATTCACTTTGTTTTTATTTCATTATTATATTTTATCACATACCATGATACATATTTTAAGAAATCTGAGCACTGACATTGTTACCCTTTATAATTATTTTGGTTTATAGCTTTATTGGTGCTTCCCTTTATACATTTATTTATTATTATTATTGTTACTATTATTATCTTATTCTATCTTATTGCCTTGCAAATATTCTGAATGTGTGAGGTGTCAACTGTGTTATATTTGTATGATCTTTTTGTTGAATTTTAAGTGCAAATAATTAAAAAATTGCAAATAATTAAATAATTAAATAAAGAAAGCAAGAATATTTCAAAAAAGGTAATAATATATGAAAAAAAATCACAAAATTCAGAGAATAAATTCTATTCATAATATTTCAAAACTAAGGTACAATTATGAAAAAATATTTTGATAATATAATCATAATATTAAAAAATAAGGAAATAATTTATAACACAAAAATATATATTGAGAATAGAATCATACAATGTGATATTATGAGAAACAAGTCACAATATTTCTAAGAAAAAAGTTGTAAAGTAATTGCAGCACAAATTAACAAAAAAAATCAATGCTGGCGATGATAGAAAGGCACCAGAACACCCAGTACACAAAATAATGTATTTATAGCGACGGATTGTGTTTATTCAGAAGGCTGCAGCACTGCAATCAGCATGGCATTGTGGGTAACGTCCTGTAGGAAACACTTAACTGGAGCAAGAATCCAGCAGGTCTGTCTGTGAAAGAAGCCAAAATCACTCACGCCCCGAAGTCTTACACAACACACACACACACACACACACACACACAGATTCTCATAAAACATCACCACTACAGCCACTTGTTTTGCAAAGGAGTGGAGTTAAAACCGGTTTGGGTCAGACATACAGACAGCGCCGCATTTTACAACGTCCTGTACGAGCTCTGCCCGCTTACACAATTGTCTCCTGAGGATTAAAGCATTCACGGAGCGCTGGCTATCTATACACACTTGTCGCTTACACACAGGACTTTCAGGTCTTTATTTAAACACGAGAGCTTTGCGTAGAATTGAACAGAAACATACACGCAGGACGACGCTGGAAACATCCGGGTCACGTCCGATAACACCTTCACACCGAGCAACAAAGAAACACACAGCATTCAAACTGGTATTCGTCTTCCTTTCTGGTCTTATTAACTTCAAGAGGTGGCAACAAAACAAGCTGGGAACAAAACGAGACGGCTGGTGTCTAACGTGCGTGAGACAACTCGTTTTGCTAAACGCAAATATAAATGGATAAAAAGTACAACGTGTGGTTTTAGGAATAAAGAACAGCAGCATGTCTAACTGCTGTGGTATAAAAGGAATAAAAGGAATTAACTCTGGTGTGTGAACGGTGTCTCTGACTATTTCCCTTTAACAGAACAACACGGAGTGTTTTATTTCCATACGTAGTCCAATATTACCCTTCATACCGAAATAACTTTTATAACTGTATCAGTTTCCTTATCCTTAAGTCTTAATAGTGGCTGGAGTTGCATGACATCATACTAAACTCCGCCCGTAAATCTGATTTATTTCATTTATATATTGCACAAGGGGTGTTCAAGTCAATGCGGGACTTTTGATAACAGTGCAGAATAACAGAACACCAAACTCCCTTTATTTCTCTATATAATAATACCTGTCTGATTCACGTCCCAAACGCCGGCCTCCCAGGAACTCCTTAAATGGTCCAAACATGTGGAAATATCTTGGAGCGAGGTCAGGACTGTAGATGGGTTGTGGCAATAATTCCCAGCCGAGTTCCTGTAACGTGCAAGTGGTGCGACAAGTTCTCCGTCGATTTTCAAGGATCAGTTTTGACCTGGGATCGTCATTCTTCTTTAAAATTTGGAGAGTCTCATCACTGTACTGTGCTTGAAATCTTCTGTAAATGTCAATCAGTTTTACGCCTTCGTTCACCAGACACTTCCTCACAAGTCTTGGTTTAACTTGAAAGCCCTCTCGTATATACAGTATATTTACATAACTCTAATCTCGCTAGAGCGCTTTACAGCTCCCTTTGAGTTCTGTTCTCTGCAGCTGCACCTCCAGCGAGGCATGCTGGGAATGTTTACAAGCCTCTTTTAAACTAAAACTATTTCCTGACCTGGAACAGGAACAACTTTTTGCGCCGTGGATCATAAACCCGACACCATAACGTCTCCACTCCACCTCTGAGAAGAGTAGAGCCGGGCGGGAGATCGACCCGCTCATGAGGACACGCGTACGTCTCATTCTTTCCACTTGCATTTTTGTTACAACACACTTTTGCTTGGCACGGGTCTCCCCGTTAAAACGTCTGTAAAAGCGTCTTCGTGTCTGAGCGGATGCTCCTGAACTGACATGATCGCCGATAAGGACGCCTTCCTCAGAACCAGGCTGTTGAAATGTAAGAAATGTGGTTACTGGAGAGATGCCCGCTGTTTGATGGTGCCCACTGGAGCCAACACATGGTTCCAATAAAGATAAGAATGCTGAGAGGATCAGGAAGACTTGCTTTTTTAAAAGTTGAAAAAAAGGGGGTTACTGAATCAAATTCATATTTTGAAAAACAACAGAAAATCCATGGCGAGCAAGATATGCATCTGGATGTGTCGTGGATTGATGTTTATTCTGTTATGATGCATGTAGGGAGGAAATAAAGCACTTTCATGTTGAAATGGATCTCAGCGATCATACTGAGATCAGAACACAACAGGAATAATAAAGGAGAAAATGTCGAGAACATTTTCTTTCAGGAAAAATCACAACTTTTAAAAAGAAAAATCCTTTTATAATTGCACAATAAATGAGATAAAATCATAAAACGAATGTATATATACTGTGCATTTGAGCCACCGACATTAAAACACAGTAAAGCTGAAGTGCAGTAATGGGACTCCAGTGTGACACTTGAGCTAATCAATCGTCACTTCTGTGTCCTTTAACCTGCTGAAGGTCAGCGTCCGGGATCAATGTGACACGCTGCACTGTGGAGCGCTAACACCAACCGGCTAGACATCCACACACATGCATGTGCGCTGTTCATTTCCCGATGAACAACTTCGGTGTTTGAGGACTTGAAGCAGGTCTGCTATAAATAGGAGGACATGTGAACCATCGTGCTCTGTAACGCAGCACCGGGCATCCGCAGACACGACGCCGCATTCTCAACACTCAACCTGACCCACCTGCAAACTCTCCATAGCAACAGGAAGACATTTAAGAGTTTTTGTGTTGACACCAATATTTTACTTTGTTGCGCAGAGTAGACCATCCCAAATCCCAGGAATAACGGCATCCGCATGCTACTGACCCCCAACATGAACTGCGTCTAAAATCTGATTGGCTGATTTGTGCATATGCTGTATATTGATAACAGAAAGTATTAAAGTATGCATTAACGCACAACCTAATAAAAATGCCCCATTTCGAAGACTCTTTCAAATGCCCAACGTATCCCAAGATTCTTTGCAAGCCGGGGATGTGACGGTGGTGAAAAGAATGCAAATTGGTTTCAACTCTACCGAATAGCTCACAATACTATTTAATCCATCCTTCCAGGAACCACTGTAGTCCAACTAGGGACCGTGGAGGCCAATGGGGATTAGCACTGTATTTATTCCCATTTTATTACCATAGTAGGATCTCCAGTCAACTTTCACTCACTCACTCACTGTCTGTAACACTTTATCCTGTATTCAGGGTCATGGCAGACCTCGATCTGGATCCGGACATTTCTCTCTGGACCCTGGTGCTTTTCTGATCAATGAGCATAATTAATATACCAGTGATCTAGCGCTTTTTTTCTCGAGGTGGGCGTGGCTATACGCGTGACTCAACAGAAGTCACAAGCCAACGAAGACCGCAAAGGATGCAGCTCCAGAGCTTATATTTCATAGCTGGAGAAATAATAGTGAATAAAAGGAATGAATTATTTACTGAGAATATATTTATGACCCTCGCATGGGTTTGCATCGCTTTCTACATGGTGGGCCATTTATATGGATACACCTTAATAAAATGGGAATGGTTGGTGATATTCACTTCCTGTTTGTGGCACATTAGTATATGTGAGGGGGAAAACTTTTCAAGATGGGTGGTGACCATGGTGACCATTTT
>JAQMYJ010000006.1:25059466-25081027 GCA_030014305.1 Clarias laeviceps | reverse complement strand
CATCCGCGTTTGGGTTTACCATCCACGCTACATTGGGCTAACCGCTAAAGCTACGTCTTCTGGTCACCGAGGTTAGTACATCCTGACAAAGAGTGAGGAAAAAGAGATGCTTGTGAGGAAACACATATATTGCTGCTGTAATGTAAGTCGGAACAGGAACCAATTTCCACGACTATACACATGCAACATTTTAAACCCCTAAGAAAAAACAAAGGTAAATATATTTAAATATATTAGATTTTTATAATAATAATAATAATAATAATAATAATAACAATAATAATAACAATAATAATAACAATAATCATAATAATAATAATAATAATAATAATAATAATCAATACTTTTTTGCTAGATGCCAATATTGGCTCTTCCAAATGGTTGAGATGTCAGTTCATGGTAAAACTATCAATACATGATAGAACACATGTTTTGGGGACTAGAACATTGTTTTTCTCGTGGTAAGCTATGTACCAATTGAAAAGGCATACACGGATCGGGTATAACATAATTACAGAAAAAAGTCAATGCTGTCCATGATAGAAAGACACCAGAACAAACAGTGCATCACATCCTACCACATACAGAAGAGAAAAGGCCCAAGGCTACTAACCTGGTCTACAAACTCCCCAGATCAACATCCCATTGAGCACCCAAGCAAAAAACAAGTCCGATCCATAACGATCCACTGCCAACAACCTGGTGCGATACTACACAGTACAGAGAGCCACGCCCTGTGAGGTCAGAGCTTCCCCAGCAAAAGTGAAAGCCAAAACCAAGGCGGTTTTGTTATAGGTGGTCGATGTACTATTTAAAGATTTAGTGACATCTAGTGATATTTTTTATTATTTTTTTTATGATAGCTTACCTCAACCGAACGGTAGAGATGCCTCAATCAGGTAAAGTTTAACACAGTTTTTCACAAAAATATAGTTGAGCTGAATGTTAAAGGATTAAAAACATGAGCTTTTGTTCAGTATTAAGTAAAAATTAAAGAAGGCACATTGCCGGGGTATAGGAGAGGAAAAGTCGTTAGATAATGCTGTATAGGAGAAGACTAATTTGTGAATTATTTTGAATTACTTTCCTATAACAGGAAGGCTTGCATTGAGTTATTTCTTATATAAACTAGTCTGTATTATTCCATACACATGCTAAATGTGTGTGTGTGTGTGTGTGTTTGTGTGTTTAGCATAAAGATGCAGTGGGACTCTGATCATAGAGACTGTGCGGATCTGAGAGGTGACGGAAGTGTGTTTGCGTCTGACTGCGAGTCCTACGGGCCCTGGCTGTGTGAGAAACCCATGGAGCCAGCAGGGATTTAAAATGTATTAAAAAGCTCCAAAAGTATTGGCACACTTCATGAAAATGAAGTGCCATTTCATAATTAATATTCCTGGGGAGAATCACCTGTACAGCACTGATGATCAATGTTGGAGACACTTCTCGGTTTGTCTTGGATTCCAATGCTTCTGCTTTTCATTCATATCCAGAGACTGAGTTTGTCATGATGAAATATTGTTTTTTTTATGTCCCAGAATTGTTTCTCAGTTGATCTAGTTGCATGTTTAGGCTCAATATCTTTTTAAAAGTTCCTTGTTTTGTCAATGATTAAGGTCCTGATACATGCAGCCATGATTCTGGGGGGTAAAATATCCTGCTACAGATCCCAAAGCCTCAGTAATCCAGATTCATGTTTCCCAGTACGCTGGTCAGCTTTTCCTCATGCGCACTTGCCCTCTTCACCAAACATGATGACTAAAAACCTTTGGCCTTTTTGTTCCCTCATATGATCCCATTTGTGGTTCCGCTGAGACACGGTGAAGATGAAGGAGCTCCATTTTGCGTCTTGCTATCAAGACGGACTTGTCGAGTGAAGGGTGCCAATAATTCTGGAGTTGGTTGTAAGCATGAGGCTGTTTTGATATATTAATCATGATACTGTTGCTTAGTGAGCGATTAGAGCGATTAGTTTTCACATCCACTGACAATAATGTAAATAATGTGTCTTGGTATCTACATGAGGTTTTCTCTCTCCCTCTCTCTTTCTTTTCCAGTACTAGTCAGGATAAATCAATAAACTTACATAAATACAGAATTGTTGAGATGAAAGTATGAAATCAGTGTCAAAATCTAAAGATTAGATTTAACTCTACATCCATTTTAAAAGATGTGAAGAGGTGTTCTCTTTTTTTTGTCTTTCTTAAAAAAACTAAATTTTGCCAAGAATGCCATCTTTATATGTATATATCTATGTATATAGTTATAAACCTTATTCTGACTTCATTAAACAATAAAAAATGGACAAAATACAGTATATTTACACTACACATTAAAAACTACTATTATTATTAATAAAGCAAACAGATTTCTAATAAAACTCCACGCATTACTATCATTTCTCTCCTGCTTCCACCATATGAAAAAATATGCTTTTGAGAAATATTTTATAAAGATATAATATCTACATTCTGGTTCAGTAATGTTCATTTTAACACATGAAGGCATAATAATTACAAAATAAAGTGCAGTTTAGCAGCAATCACGGTGATAATTGAACATCGATAAAAGAAAGAAAGTCAGAGCATATACTACATGCATACACACACACACACACATACATACACACACATACATACATTACAATATTTTCAGAAAAACTGGCACCATAAATATATTAAATAATGCTACTATATGGAAATGTTTCCTGAATTAGGCGAAGGCCGAAGAAAGTGTCATATAGAACAACAATAATTTATAGAGCGCTGTTGTTTTCGGGACAAGATAACGTCATGACTGTCCTCCCGTCCAGCGGGGCGAAGAGAGGGTAGAGCTTCCCGCGAAAATGCCCCGTGAAAGTGAAGATGTTTGATTTCTTCTCCACGTTGTAGAAGGAGATCTGGCCCTCCTCGTAGTCGATGTATATTCCTATTTTCTTGGGCACCATGGTGAGAGGCAGCGGCGTCTCGGGGTCCGTGCAGGCGTAGAATTGTCGCGTGCTCCTCCACAGCGTCCAGTAACCCTTGGAAGGCTTCATGGGGAACCGGCCGTGCCTTTTGGAGGACGCTCCGGTGACTCCGACTCTCCAGTATCCGTTGTTGGCTAGATCTACTTCCCAGTAGCTGCGTCCTTTCGTGTAGCCCGTCCAGCCGAGGACGCACGGCCAGTTGTCGAAGCGCTGAGGGCTGTACGGCAGGTCGACTTTTTCCGGACCCTCCTGAACCTTCTTCTGATCCTCGGAGATCAGCAGCCAGGGGTGGGCTGTCAACGGGTCGAGGGTGACATCGACTAGGGTAGGAAGAGAGGAGAGTGGAAGAGAGTTAGTATCCAGTAAAGAATTAATCATTCATTTTATTTTAAGAAATCGTCATTAAAAACGTACCTGATGCGCTGGTGATCCAGTTCCACACTAGAGAATATGAAACACAAAATATTACTCAGATGAATGCACACACACACACACACACACACACACACACACACACACGCCACATGCATAAATCCTAACAATTATATTGTTGAGAAACGATCTACAATATCTGGAGCTGTACATGGAAACTTACCAGAGTTAGGGATGTACTGCTGTGTTCCTGTTTCACACACACACATAAACAGAAACAAGTCACAAAGGGTAAAATAACCTTCCTTTTAACTACACTTTGAATAAAAATATATACAGAACTTTTACTGATTTCCCCCTATTGGATTGTAACTGCATTGCTGGGAAATTAGGTGCTTAGATGCTAGCAGGTGGTTTCTAAGGCATCCCAGGTGAAAAAAGCTGGAGAATTTTAATGACAAATAATCACACGGCCAAAACACAGTATTAGTGCTGATTTTATTTCCTTTTTTTTATATAATTTTTATAATAATTTAAAATGCAAATTATTCATATTTCTTTATGAGTATTAACATTAAAATTGGTGTAAGCTTCAAAAAGCAAAAATTGTTGCTTGAATTAAAGCATTCAGTTCAAAATTAAAGATTCCACTCCCCCCACAAAAAAATCTGTAGTGTCCGTAACCATGTGAATTTCATGTCGCAATATCTCAAAAATTTAGCATTTTCGAATAATACACTTTTTCAGATTTATGTCTTTTCATGTGAAATCTAAAGTGGAAAGAAAAGTTTCATCTGAATGATAATTAAGATCATTGAAACATTTGAATTCCAAATACTTATGTACATAAAAGGGCATGAAATTGTATTTAGTGAATGTGTTTCTTTTTGTCTGATAAAAATATAAATGTGTATGCATATAATAAGTTTATTTTTAAATTTGAATTAAAATTTCTAATTAAAATTTTAGAGATTTTCTCATTTTCAAATTTAAATTTACAAAAAAACAAAAAACAAAACAAAGCATGGGTCAGGAAATAACAAGCAATAAGTATTATGAAAAATACTGTTATATGATCCTATCTGAAAATTAACTTTTTCACCCAGTTGAAGCACTTTTGAGCACCGATACCGTGTTCTGGCTGATAGTTAACGTGAGCATGTTCTCACCTGCCTCCCAGGAGCGCTGCTTAGCCGAGAGCCACAGCTGAGAAACCACGTCCTGCATTAAGGCAACAACACAAGAAGAAACTTTTTTTTTTTTTTTAAGAAAAAGATTTTTTTCCCCCTTGGCTAACCTGCATGATCAGCATGATTACTAGACAGTATACTGTATAATTGTGTGTCTTATCATATATCACACTTGCACAAAGGTCATATGCTTGGTTTCTGCTGCAGGAGACTCAGGGCTGAACTTCAACCAGCGTTTCCTGGTAATCTGGACCGAACTTATCCTGCTCTTATCATGCATAACCTCAATAAACTGGAAAACATCCATGTCATTAAATAAAAACTCAAATAAATATAACTCAGCTTCAGCCTGAACACACAGCTATCCATGTTATACTTATTAATTATTTCCTACATCAAAATAATCAATCAATCAATCAATCAATAAATTTTTGTTCATTTAAATTTTTATTTTGTTAAACAATTTTATTTAAATTATTATATGTTACAAATCATAATATTTTATGATTTGAAACTTTTAAACTGATATAC
This sequence comes from Clarias laeviceps, assembly GCA_030014305.1. Taxonomy (NCBI): domain Eukaryota; kingdom Metazoa; phylum Chordata; class Actinopteri; order Siluriformes; family Clariidae; genus Clarias; species Clarias laeviceps. The sequence goes on along the minus strand of JAQMYJ010000006.1, from coordinate 25,075,966 downwards.
TTTAAATAATAGAACCATTTTGGTTATTTGTTCATGATTAATATTTCGATAAACACGCGATACACGTTAGCAAGTGTAAAAAAAATCTTAAATATAAGAAAATGATTTAGTCTATTTTTTTTTGTTGTTATAGATGAGCAAAAATGCTTAGAAATATGTTGAATAATCTTATTTCTTTTTGTTTATTGTAATTTTATACTTTTATAGTAGGAAATATGGAAGGAACTCGACTATGTTCATTGCTAATGCAGTGTTTTGTTTTGTTTAGGTTTTGCAGTAAGCTTTCATTTTTTCCACAGGATGCACAAACTTTTGCACTCGTATATCAGTTGTTATATAAAAACCTTCTGTGCTTGTATTGAAACACTGTAAGTAACAAGTATAAGTTATTCAGCCAGTGTATCTGAGGGTATACACTATAAAGACGAGTCCACGGGTGATCTGACCTTGCTGTCGTCCTTCAGTAAGGACCAGGTGATGAACTCGAGCAGCGGCATCAGAGTACCCAGCCTCTTCTTCTTCAGCCCGAGCAGACGGAGCATCTGCGTCAGCTCGTCTCCCAGCATGCCACAGCTCTGAGTGGGAAAAAAGTGAGCCATAAACACTGGGGATATTTGCCAGGTTCAAGTAATAACAGCTTCGTGATTGTGTTTTGTAAAGCTGCCAAGAGCAACTGAGTGGAGTTTAATCACTGAAACTCTGCGTACAGGTGAAGGGTTCGTTAAGGACGTCTTTAATTTCGCTCACCTCTGAGACACTCTGCAGCTCTTTGGCCCACTCCATCACCCTCTGCTGCACCACTTCTCCGTGTTCCTTCTCATTCTTCTTCTGCTTCTCGTCCTCGCTGCGCTTGAACCTCTCCTGCAACCACGGGCTCTCTTTAGATACCTGAAGGACGTCAGGACGAGGTTTCATTGGCAGTGACATTACAACAAAATTGTTTGGGTTTAAGATTATTTTGGACTTCATGTGAAATGAAGCACAACAGTGACACTAATGATTGCATGAAAAACATGCAATTTCTTTCCAGCCCACAAGTCTACGGCCAAAACACAGTGTTGGTGCTGATTTTTTTTATTTTATTTTATGTTATACATATAATACAGAAAATGTGTATGACAAAGAAGCTACTTCTGAAGTTTATGCAACATGGAAGCGACCAATCTTGCTTCCAGAAAATTGCTAACATCAGCCGTGTTGGAGAGATGATTTTATATGCCCCCAAAAATGGCCGTTTTCCAGCGTTCATTATACTGTCTCACTTCAAACAATGATCATTTAAAATGCAAATTATTAATTAATTATTTATGAGTATAGATATTTAAATTGGTGTAAGCTTCAAGAAGCATATGACTTCTAAAAAAATCGTTGCTTAAATTAAAGCATTCCTTGTAAAATTAAGTATCCCCCCCCCCCCCACAAAAAAAAACAAACATCTGTAGTGTCCGTAACCATGTCAAATTCATGTTGCAATATCTTAACTTATATTGCTTTGCATTTTAGAAAAATACAATTTTCATGTTGATGTCTGAAATCATGCTTCATCTGAACGACAATGAAGATTATTGGAAGATTTGAATTCTAAAAAGTTACGGATTTTTTTTTTTTTTTTTTAGAATTTACTGTAGGAGAGACACTTTTTAGCACCAATACCATGTACAGTACTGTACATTCATGCAGCCAGTCAGTGATAAGTCTATCAGCTGGTCACACCGAATAAAAGATTTGCGCTGATGAATTGTTCATCAAATAGGATAAAAAAATCACTATTATTTTCGTTAAACATGCATAAATTGCAGTTTTAGTGTAATAAACTAGGAGCTGGAAGTATTGTAATATGCAAACATCACTCAAACAAAGTACAAATCATACAAAAGGAAAGAAGACAGAATTAGAATTATAATAATATATTGCTCAACGCTAATAGTACAATAGTTAAACTCTTGCTAGATATCAGATGTTTGTTTTTTTTCCACTCTGTCTCACCTTGTCGACGCTCTTGAGTTCGTCGGCCCACTGCAGGATGAGTTTGCGGCTCTCCTCCAGGCTGTGCTCGGTCCGAGGGTCGTCCTGTCGAGACGTCGCACCTGAAGCACCTTCCTCTTTGCTGTCACTTTCTTTCTGCACTCACATAACACACGTATCTGTGCATTACTATATTGTTATTAATTCATTTTCCAAAAACACATAAAGTTAACATGACGTCATCCTCCCCTCTCCCTTCATCTTCTCACTCTTTCTCTTTATGCATGTTTTTCTCTCACTTTCTTTTGTCTAAAACATGACGATGTGCATGAAACCTGTACTGTAAACCTAAACTGATGTCCTCTTTCTTTTATCAGCATTCACAGCATTAATACAAGCAGCCGGTCATAAAGCAGGACTCAGAGGCCCCAGAGAGACGGTTTATCAAGGTACAATAAACATCACAAGTGTCTGATTGCACGCAAGCAATAAATTATGTTTCATAACAACCTTGCAAAATTAGTGCGTACAAAAAGCGTGCAAATGACGCAAAGTCTGTCTCAGCTTGATCAGGATTTACAGTCCTGCTAGTGGTGTTAAGAAATTTGAGCAGATATTAGTAATATTAAAAAAATAATATTTATATTCAATTTATTAAATATAATACAAAACAAAATGATAATTATTATGTAATAGTACACACTTTAATAGGAAAATAATCAGCCCTAAAATAAAATAAATAAATAAAACATACCCCCAACTGTTTCATTTTTCTTTTGACCAAAAAATTTTCCAATTATTACTATATAAATATATTAAATATATATATATAAATATTATAAATATTACTATATTCAATTAAATTTACGAAAGGCAAACACTCCATGCTTTTTTCAAATTTAAAGTCCCTAAAATAGAAATGACATCATATAACTTTTGTCCAATCAGAATTGAGAATTCAACAGCACTGAAAACCCTGTATTTGATTTATTCCAGTATTAATAGACCAATATATTCATAGACCAACATCTTAAAAGTTATTAAGAATTAAGTTGTAGATTGAAACTATTTCCTTTATTTAAATAATCAACCTCATTGTAATTATAAATAGATTATAAGCCAACATTACTGTAAATATAGAGTGTAAAAAAAAAAGGGATAGAATTAAGACTGAGGATATTTATCATTTACAGCAACAGGAAATTTGCCATCATTTTCTTGCATGGATTTTTCAATCATGGACGTTCATCAACGGTTCCTGCCCTTATAGTGTAACTGTCTCTTTTGCCTTTTTCTCACCTGGAAACTATGAACAATGCAAACTTTTGTACGTGGCTAGGTCATATATAGTATAGAAGATAATAAAGTTATGACTTAAGCGCCTGATGTATAAACACATAAAATCCATCCTGAGGCTACACCTGTGTGTCACCAGTTCAAGCAGTGAAATAAGGAAGTGTGTGAGGGGGAAAACCTCAGTCCTGCATGATCAGCATAAACCTTTATGAATATTGCTTTACATTAGTCTCTGATTATGTACCGTATTGTAAGATTTCCTGGAATTATAACGACATATATATTCCCCAGAGTTTCTGTTTCTGTCTCACCTTACAGACTTGTGCCACCTGTAACTTCCAGTTGTTGAGAAAGCTGATGCACTCCTGCAGACTGCGGAGGTCTTTCAGGCTCTGCTGGTGGTGTCTTTGCTACAGGGGACGCAGACACGCATGTGAACGAGAAGCTGATCAATAATATTTAACAATTCTCGCAATATCTATGATTTGATATGTATTAGTAGATGATCTTTATCTATTTTGTTATTAACTACAGCAGAGCAATTCAAAGTCATGCACAAACCACACAACGTCACTTTTAAATGTTAAAATATGAATTTTGTCTCCATCTGTATATTATGTTTGGACCTGATTGGACCATGTGGTGCCTTTTCCAGTTCCACTGCAGTACCTGAACAGCAGCGTCTCTACAGAAACACAAACCTCCTTAGGACTCCTACAGAGCTCTACTACAGAGGGCCACTGCCTTTGCAGAGCTCTAGACCACTATAGTCCCACTACAGAACCCTGTACAGAACCACATGCCTTGTGTAGTACCTTTAGAAGTGGTTACGGTGCATTTATAGACCCCTACTTCCTATGGAAATCCAGCCGCCGTGTAGTACCTTTCTGGATATCTATGTACCTTCTGTGGTACTGTTTTGAAACCACGCATCCCCAGCATTAATACAAAGTAGCTCTATGAGACCATATTTTACAGATCAATGATACCATAGTGCCAGTGCAGCACTTAAAGAAACTCAAGTACCTTAATGGTTTCCTACAGGACCACACACCACCAGAAGTACCCTAACCGACTTGAACTGGATTACAATCCGCCTGCTTTACCATTAAAAGCCGGTTTGGACCAATGACTTACTGTGGAATCCTAACTAGGTGCTAAACCTCCTGAAGTACTGTTTCAGATCTCTAGAGATGACAGTCCACCTGTGGGACGTTTAGAAATCACACTGATCACGGCGGACAGCTATGACACCACATACAAAAGTAATACTAAAGTATCTATACCAAAACCCATGAAGCCATAATCTGGAGTAACCTTCTAGACATGGCTCTCCATGCAGGACTGATTTAGAACTGATAGTAGTTTCCTCTACAGTTCCTTCGTGGTTTTCTCTAGATCAGATTGTTTCCTCTACAGTTCCTTCGTGGTTTTCTCTAGATCAGATTGTTGCTTAAAGGAAACAGAGAGCAGGCTTTACCTGTGAGCGTGAAGATGTGCTCTTGCCGCTCTTGAAACTGCTGCTGGGAGCTGAGCTGTGAACCTGCACTGTTTCTTCTGGAAGATTCCAGCGCACCGCTCCGATCGAGTGGCTCTGCGTCTCTACCTTGGCCACAGCATTCGCTTCGGCCACAGACAGAATTATTATTATTATTATTATTATTATTATTATTAATAATTCATAACGGCACTGTGCGCCCAACCATAGTTAAATTAAGCTACTAGGACATAAATAGAAATACTTAAATATAAATATAAAATGTGTTATAATCCTAACCAAACTATTTGTTACATGATTTTTAGCATTTTAAATACGCTGGACTTAATACACATATACATATAATATTATGTAAGACAGATGGAAATGAAAACTAAAGTACATACTTTGACTTTTAAGAATCCCCTTCATCTTGCGCAATGTTAGAAGCTCTGCTAAAATATTAAGCAAACAAACAAACAAGTTAATAAAGATCTAGAGATCTGAATGAATGAATAAATACATACATACATAAATTGATAGATAGATAGATAGATAAATAAATAAATAAGTAAATAAATAAATAGGGTTTAAATCCAAAACAAATCTACACGATTTAATAATAAATAATACTTATTTAATATTAGTACTGAATAGATTAGTATCATTATATATTAGATAATAGAACAACACTTCTCTGTTTATGATATTTTGTCTCCTTAAAAATAAATAAATAAATAAATAAATAAATGGGAACCTCGGCAGGACTCACCTTCACTGCGTGATGAGGCTGATGGACGTGGCAGGACACAAAGAGTGACTGATCTCTCTCGTCTCACGCTTTTGTCTCTTTACAGCACCATGTGAACTTTGGACCTGCAGTAAAAACCTGGTTTAAACGAACGAGACAATCTCCTCCGCTCATCTTATGCAATACATTAGAATAGTCACAGTGCTGACCCAGAGTAACCTCTGCATTTACAGGAAAATCACGCACTCATTACTGTCACCTACAATTTATTTATTTTTTTTTTAAAGCTGTAAGCCAGCTTTAAATAGGTTGAGTGCCAGTAGAACTGAGCGCTGATCTAAAGCTAAATAGATTAAATAGTGGAACAAAAAAAAGTTAAATTAAATACTAAGTAATGAATTAAATACAATTATTAAACATTAGTAAGTATTTTATTTAGAGAGCTGTAAGTATTATATATAATAATTATTATGTGCTGCTCCTAAACACATTTCTACCTGAGTTACATTATATTACTAACCTGCAAAACTTAAAACTCATTTATTTAGAATAGCTTTTGATATTTTATAATTTCGGTTTTGGTTAGTTTTGGTTTGTATATTTCTTTGCTTTCATATTTGTCTAATGCCGTGAAGCACTTTTATTAGTTAGCAACTTAGGTTGCTGTAAGGTGCTCTATAAGTAAATGTTGATTGATTAATTGATTGATTGAGTGCTTATGATATTAGTAATATTATTATATAATACTGAGTAATAAATAATTAATAGTGAAAAAATACTTTTTAAAGTCACCTTTTTAATGGTTTTTAAACATTGCCTCAGATGAATAGAGTCAAATCAAATAAAGTAATATTTCTCTATACCTTAGATAATAGAAATATGAAATAAATCATTTACAGATTAGAAATTGTCATTAAAAACATACACCAATCAGCCGTAACATTACAATACAAAACATTTTGCCCAATTTTCTGTGTGTGGGTTCCCTTTTGCCACTGGGACAATTGTGTCCTCTCAGGGCGTGGCTCTGCAGGGCCTTGTGTGTGTGTGTGTGTGTGTGTGTGTGTGTGTGTGTGTATATGTCTGTCACCAGAATGTTGGCAGTGGATTGGGGTGGGGCCTCCGTGAATCAGACTTGTTTGTTTAGTGTATTCATGGGTGATCTATCAGATTGAGATCTGAGGAGTTTGGACGCCACTTTGGACCGCTCACTGGTCTTGGGTTTTTTTCCCAGCTGGGCCCAGTGTATGGTCAGCGTCAGTGCTCTGGGTGTTCTGGTGTCTGGGATCAGACCGGAGGGGCTCACCTTGGGTCCCCGTGGGCGTGCGTGAACCTTGGGTGCCTGCGATCCTGTCACTAGTTTACAGTGAGGTATAACTGATAATCAGTTTTATTCACACCACTTGTCAGTGGTCCTAATGCTTTGACTGAGTGGTCTATGCATGCGCATCATGATTTTATCACTCTGTGTTAAGTCTACTTGCATGATAATGTCATTATGACTATACAGTACATTTAAAAGTCAATTCCCGTTATAAAGCCACAAAAAAAAAAAAAAAACTTTTTAGCAAATTCACTGTTCCAAATCTTTTGAGAATTAGCATTGTTACAATTAACACCTGGTGAGGTTTTGAGCATCTTGGTACACACTTGAAGTCTTTTGAGCAGTTAAACCTTTTTTTTTTATATATATTTTTCAGTTTATTTACTTTTGTTCTCACCTGACATGGATGCAAATCCAACCTCACTGATATTGTAAAAATAACTGTGTAAATAATCTCCTTCTCTGACGAGAAACAAATGCCATGTCTATATTTCATGATACAATGAAAACCGTTATCACATTATAATAATATACAGCAGGTAACAAATAACATCCCTTTTCCCCACCTTACTGTAAATGACTCTGATGGAATAAAGCAAATGAGGAAGACTTTACATATCGTACGATCCAGAAAGCGATTTCTGGAGTAATGTTTGCAGGTAACTGGTTAGGTAACACCAGCATGATCTTTGCTTCCTCTTTCTGTCCTTAGATGACACATCTCTAAAAAATCTAGATAATCAAAAAGCTGGAATGATTTTTACTACACCATAGTTCTTCTTGTCTGTCTTATTCATTTGTACGTATTAGGAGTAGGAGTATCCCGCCACCCCCCACCCCCCACCCCCCCACCCACCAACACACACACACACACACAAAACACAAGCTGAGGGAGAATCCGTAGGCCCTTATTAACTATACAGTTTATACAGTTATATGTTTAAAAAAAAAATAATACAATCTAAGCTAAGTATATAAATATTATACTCTGTATAAATAATAATAATTATAATAATAAACATAATGCATATTTATTATATGATGTTACTAAAATCTCTATTGATATTAGTTTTTTACATTTTATTAAATAAATTAATTCTAAGGGAAACATTAATATCTAAATAATATTTAATCTATAAATATCTATGAACATTATATAGAATAAAATATAAATAATATATAATATTTAACATACGATATTACTAATGTCTACATCAATACACACTTGGCATGTCATTGATTTGCTCATCGTCTATAGTGCTTATCCTCTACAGGTTCTTGGAGCTTCTCCCAGGAGACTTTGGGCACATGGCAGGGAGCCAATACATCGCAGGGCACGCAATCACACACACACACACACTCACACACTACGGAGAATTTGGGAACGGCAATTAACCTAATCTGCATGTCTTTGGACTGTGTGAGAACATAAAAACTATACAGAGACCGAGGCGGAAATCGAACCCAGACCCTGAAGGACTGCAGATTTTCAGCTTATTACACAGAACAGCTGTGTGTCTCACTCTGTGTCTCTGTCTCTCTCTCTCACCCTCTCACTCACCTGAAGAGCTTCGACAGAAATAATGATGTCACGAGATTGAACTTTACATTCACACGAAACTCCCATCCTTCTCAAAGACTCAATGAATCACACTGTCCTGGTGTTTATTACACTGTAGGTTAGACGTTTCTCCACCACGGCACTGTCGGATCCTGGACTCTGATTGGTCAGAAGATGTTGATGAATTTTCTATAACAGCAGGTCTGACATTTGTGCAATTAATGCACTTGTTCTGATGCCTTATCATTTCTATGCAAGCGACATAATCTAAAGCTAATAATAAACATATTAGAAATAAAGCAAGATAAATGTATAATTGTTGATATGGTCAAATAAGAAAGCCTGTAATTTTGCTTCCTTTAGCTTCATTTTAAATCCATTGTGGTGGTTTAAGGGACAAAAAATACCAGCATTGCACTTATTTGATTTATAGCCTGAACACAGTATTGGTGCTGATTGATTTTTTTTTATATTATACATATAATACAGAAAATGTGTGGCCAAAGAAGCTACTTCTGAAGTTTATGCAACATGGAAGTGATCGATCTCACTTCCTTTAAAATTTCAAGTTGCTTCATCCGTTTTGGAGAGATGATTTTATATGTTGCCCCAAAAATGGTCAAATTTCAATGTTATACTGTCTCACTTCAAACAATAATCATTTAAAATGTAAATCATTTATATTTTTACTGATACGATACTTGGTGTTAGCTCCTAAAAGCATATGACTTGTAAAAGGTTTTGCTTGAATTAAAGCATTCCATGCAAAAATGTAGTGTCCGTAACCATGTCAAACTCATGTTGCAATATTTTAACAATTTTGTGTTTTAGAACAATAATGTTATATAATTTTAGAAGAATAATTTTTCAGGTTGATGTCTTTTTATGTGAAATCTAAATTGGTCAAGTTTCATCTTGAAGGGCATGAAATTGTATTTAGCAAATGTTTCTTTTTATCTGATGAAAATATAAATGTGTATGCATAATTCTAAAAAAAAAAAAAAATTAAAAACGAGGCATGGATCGGAAGATAAGAAGCATTAAGTATTATAAAAACTTTTTCCACTTTAGCACCAATACCACGTTTTGGCCGTTTATGCTTTCTATATTAACATTTCACATAAGGACTTACAGTATAAGTCAGAACATAAACATAAAAACAATAAAATGTGTTATGTTGAATTTTTCTGCAAGAAGAAATATTACAAATATTACAAAAGCTTGATGGTGTAACTCAGAAAGACTGGAAAATACTGAAAATGCTGATGCTAAAGAGGGCATAATGAGACTGAGTGATTAGTGAGACAGGGGACGCACTGAGGCTGATGGGTAATGTAGTTTTAGATACATTGGAGCTCCCTTGACAAGTTGTTTTTATTTATAGTGCAATTTTAAAGATTTCAAAACAGATAATTGTGGTTTAAAAGAAACAAGGGTTAAAAAAAAGAGCAAGGAGTCAAGATTAATGAAAGCAGCCAACAAGCTGTGTTGATCCTGAATATACAGGACAATCCCGAGTCCACCTCTGAACCTCCAGCCGAACAGCCAGTCACCTCGGCATCTCATGATAAACAACTTTATCACCAGGGCTGTACATCTCCACGGAGAGGTCGTGTTCCAGCCTGTTTTCCCTCGGCCACACTTATCACAGATACAGTGCAGTATATGACTGTTTACATGAGCTCGTATAAATCTCACGTTAAACCCTGATGCCTGCCTTATCCGTTAGATAACCGGCTCACGGATACACCCGCTGCTCCGTATCGCTCCGGGGAAAAACTAATCAAAAAGGCAATAACGACCATGAAGGTTTGAGTTTTTATTGGTTTGCTGCCAATTTAGCACAGTAAACAGACTATTAACAAACAAAATGTATAAAAAAAAAATAATAATAAAATCTGTAAATCTTTGTTCAACATCAAATTGGCCTGAATGACTGGCAGTTTGTTTCGTTTATGAGGAAAAAAAAATTGCAAAAGTAAAAAAAAGGGGGAAAAAAAGAAACTCTTCTCCAGACTAGACTTCCACTAAACATAGAGACGCGTCCAATCATTTAAAAAAAGATATTTCTATTATATCTCTGTAAATCTGTAAGAATAAATGCTAACTTTTATTTAGTTGTTTACTTTTTTTTTCAGTTACAAAATACTGTTCGAGTCACCGTGATATTCAGTTGTTTTTTTTTTCAGTACCCTTAAGTGAACGGAATCATTCTGTACATTTTAGTTCCAGTTTTGGAAGAACTGCTTGAAGATGACGTTCTCGCGGCCCTGCGGTATGATCTCCACCTGTAGGAAATAAAGATGAAAGTTTAATAAAAGGTCATTTGCGTTCCAGCATTAATTGTATAAGAAATTTACAACCACATCATTTTTACAAATCATAAAAACTTTTTTCAAGAAAAAAAAAAGTTGTTTTAATAAGGAGACACATTGCTTGTACTAGAGGACATTTTTCTTGTTCTTCTAATAATAATAAAAAAAAGCTTGAAAAAGCATCATAAGGAACCATGTACACCGGAATTTTGTTGAATTGTAGATTCTCATTGGACAGAAATTGCAACTGATTCGATTTCTTCGTATATGGATAACAGATAAATTCTATACAGTATGTAAGGTGTTAGTTTGAACATGTTAACGTTTCTGTAGTAGCGCTTTAAGCAGGATTGCATACAACAGATTCTGAACAAAAATGGATTAAAACATTATTGTAATTGTCGTGGCAACATGGTGCCATAACGGTTAGCACTTTGGCTTTGCGTGTCACGGGTCAAGGGTTCGTGTCCTGCCTCTGGTTTGTGTGCATGGAGTTTGCATGTTCTTCCCGTGCTTACAATTATAGTTAAATGCATTTATTTAACATTTATGGACGGAGTCTTCAGCGTCAGGGGTTTGAGGGAAAGCTGTGACTTTTCAGACATCTTCAGGACTTGACGGAGGAGTTTATGGATCTATTGATCTTTAAAACTTGACAAACTGCAGATGATTAACTTTCTAGTAAAAACACAAAGGCAGGTTGGTGAAAGAACAAATGTTGCCACTTTCTGTAAGTGAGAACAGGAACATTAAATGGATAAAACATACAACGTCCTGTACGGTAGGTCATTTACAAGTAAACATAGAGGAATGAAACACTACAGAACATGAAGTTATGGGAAGTTCAGGATGTTAATAATAAATCCGCTTCATTACAACATGGTGCGTTGATTTTTTTTTGTTTTTCTGTAACCGCACAACATGGCGTGTTTTATTAATGACTTGTCAGACTTTGCACAAAAAAAAAGTCTTGAATTTATTAAGTGACATTCAAGCTTTTCATTAAAAAAAATATTTATATTGTTATATATTGTTATACATAATGGATCAATTATTTAATTATATTTTTTTCAAAAAGGAGATTTCTGTATGCAGTGAGAAAGGACATGAAGTTAGTTGGTGTAAAAGCAGAAAAGGAAGAGCCGAAAGACAGAAGAAGAAGAAGATTTATCTGTTAACAACAAATTTCGTCACAAGCACATTAACCCTGTTGATCATCTACACAAAGCCTGGGTATCTTATGGTGAAGCACGTTTCAGACCAACACACTACTAGGGATTTTATCTATAGCCCTCTAATAAAAAAAAAATAAATAAATAAAAAATAAAAATGACATCACAACCAGTCCTGGCTATGACTTTAACAAACCTGTGTTTTCATCTTGGGGTAGTTCATCTTCTGTATAAAATCATCTGCGACCTTCAGAGCAGCTTTTTTCTCTTCAGCGTTAGCACCACTGCCTGTGGAGATAGAGGGCGGGGGGGGGGGTAACGTAATCGAGGTATTTGAGATAAGCATCAATCTTAAACAACGTCAACAACAACGATAAACTCGCATGATGTCAAACAGCAAATCGTTACAGTCGTCTCAGATAAGATAGTAAAAGGCATTGGATCGCTCCTGCATTGTAGCATTGTGTAAAAAGTCTGATAAGCAGCACATAAAAGGTAAAGTGGTTTCAGATGTTTCCTATCAAGGTGTCGCCACAACTTGGCAAAGTGTTACACTCGATGCCTTTCCTAATACAACCCTCACACTCTATCCAGACTTGGCATCGGCTCAGCGTCCAGTGGCTGGGTGTCGAACCCTGGCATTGCACATGACACGCGAGAAGTCTAGCACTGAGCCGCCAAAGCCGCATAGCAATGAAAACAACAATTATAGAAGAACGGACACCATTATGTCATACACTGTGAGCTAAACGGATAATTTCTTTATATACCACGATTTACGTATTTAATCCATTCCGAAGGCGAGTTCTTAAGGTGAAATGTTGTACTGTAAAACACATTGTCCCATAGGAAATAATGTAAATTCAGATTATCTGTTCCAGCCACCCAAAATATTACCAAATTCCAATACTATAATCATATTTTCTTTGCATATAAAAACAATCAAAACATTCAGAAAAGACATGTAAATGAAGTAAAATATGAACTATGAAATAAATAAGACATTAAACCTCACTTAACCTTAATTTATGATTTCTCTCGGCACCGGCTGCTTTAAAAACCAAACTGAAAGCGGCTCCCTTTTCTTCTTGCTAACATTCTTAGGACCCAGGGTTCTACTGTACGTCTTCATGTTCGTATGCCGAGGTACCACTGTGTATGTACAGTATTATCTGGACTTGGGACCAGCACTGGATCCAGTCATTGGGAATTGATCGCATGGCAGACGAGACACCAACCACTGAGCTTAAAAGTGACTTTTAAATTTTAAGCTTCTAGACATTTCCCAAAGCAATCGTGCACATTTTGTAAATACAAGGATTTGTGTATAATTTCTCAAGCAATGTGAAAATTCTCATTGTTTCATTGGGACAAAATCACTAAAAGGATTTGTACATCATTGTTCCCTATAATACTAAGGTTTTTTTTTTTTTTTTTTTTTTACACACAGCACTCATGCATTATATTCTATAATAAGAATGTGCTGATTTATTTTCCATAACAGCTGCCCTGGAAGTAATGCATCTCCAAATCACAGGTTTATACTGTTATAAATGTTATAATATGTAATTGTTGCTATAGTAACAGCTCGTTCTGCGGATGCTGCGCATAAACAGATGTGATGAAGTTTTCTGTAAGGTTTATAGAACATTTCAGGGAAGGAGTCTCCAGTGTCAGTGTGGTAAAGCTGTAATTTTATTCAATAAAAGTTATTCAAATAAAAGATCCTCAACTTAGTAATAAATGAAAAATTGCTCTGGTATAAGAGGAATAAACCACAGAGACATGCTGTTATAGAAAAATAATCAAACTTTGGCTGATCACAATGACACTCCCTGATATTAATTCATTTCCTATAATGATATGATACAGCCGGAGTGTTTCACTCTATACGTAATGTTTTCAGTGTGTTAAACCTTCTCACCTTTCCAGACAAAGATCTTGCCGTTGGCTCCGTTATCCAAGATGAAGCAGTCGTCACGTACGAGCAGGTCCTTGGCAAACGGACTCTTTTCAGAGACTTTGGTCAGCTTCATCGATCCTGTCGCATCCGACACCTACGACATCAATTGCATCAATATTTTCATTTCTGGTGAAATGTGGTGATTTTAAACCATGACACTTTAATAAAGACGTGCTCAGGTACCTTGTATAGAGAAGCCGTGTTCGATGCGTCTGCCTTGCTGTCATCTTCGGGACTGCTCTCTTTAAGCACCGGCACCGGACCGAGAACCTGTTCATCACACAGAGAGGAAATGGAACGCGAGTATTTAAATATCTATTAGACATCTTTACTGCAGTTTTGTTGTTAAAATTTCATGTTTTTTGGGGAAATCACAGAGATCAGACGTGATCCAGAGATTACAAAAGGTTTTCTGCATTTCTAAATCAGAACAAGGAGGAGTATCTACTCACCTGTCAATCATGTTCTCTTTCAGTTTAAAGCTCCACCTTTTATTATTATTATTATTATTATTATTATTATAATATTCTTCTGCCCTTACAACATATTTTGCTTTTTGTTTGTGTGACTAACTTTAGAAGGAACTCTAAATAGAGGAGGTAGTTATGTTCAGTCTCAAAGCAGCTCGTTTCACATCAAATCACAGACCATAAACAGAATTTGTTAAATAATTTGTACAGAATAACAGAACACAGTAAAAACTCCCTTTATTTCTCTATATAATCCCCTGATACACTAATGCACTTATCCCGGTGTTTCTTGGACACCATCAAAGTTCTCTCAGTTCACCGGAGTCATGATCGGACGGTCTGTCTGATTCACATCTGAACCCCCGGCCTCCCAGGAACTCCTTTAATGACTTTTCCAAGCGAAAGGTCTTAGAGCGAGGTCAGGACTGTACGGGGGATGTGGCTATAATTCCCAGCTACTGTAAGTGTCTGTAATGAGCAAGTGGTGTTGGAGTGTGTGAACAGTTCCTGCAGACAGATGCGTCTCTTCCATAAGTTGGAGACAAGTTGAAGGTTTACAGGAGCGACTGAGTGGCCGAGCCACCTCAGCCTGACTCGTCATTCACGGACATACAGCCTTCTTTAAAACTTTGCACTGTTCATATGTTTTGCTGTGGCTAAGAGTCTCATCACCGGACTGAGCTTGAAGTCTTCTATAAATGTTTATCACTTTTATACCTTTATTCACCAGAAATCTTTTACATTTAGACACTTTAAAGTAGTCAAGTGTAAATATTCTGTTTGTTTTTTTCATTACAGCATAAAAAACTATTTCTTTGTGGCTTAAGACACACCTGAACACCACAATGCCAAAATGTTTGCTTTTATAGAGTCTTTTTTCATGAAGGTTAATTCATCATGTGCATTTCACAGTAGCATTAAACACTGTATATCCAAACTAAAGTGATACAAGTTATTATGAGAATTACTGTTAATAACATAACACTGCACAAGACCAGGTCATAAACCCCAGGTCACTGCTTATGATTCTCACCTTCAGCATCTCCGGCGTCTCCTCTCCCTCGTTGACTTTAGTGATCTGCGCTTTGCCGTGTCTCTCTGTGTCTCTGATGAGAGCGGCGATCTCTTGCACCTTCTGCTTCTCAAATATATTGGCCTGAGAGCCGACCCACGACACGATCGTCTGCACACACACACACACACACACAATGTATCAGCTAGGAGATCTCTCTATGTATCTATCTATCTTTCCATCTGTCCATTCGTCCATCCATACATACATCTCCCAGGTCGAGGATGAAGCAGTCTCCTTTATTAAAGCTGGACCAGTTCAGCTCCACCTCCTTGGCCCTGATGTTCTTCTTCCCCTTAATGTGATACAATCTCTGAATAGGACCAGCACTAGGCGTCTGTTTCCTAAAAGCTGACTCTACTCCTCCTTCCTGAGAGAGAGAAAGAGAGAGAGAGAATGTTAAATAATATGTATAGCACTAAACACAACAATTATAGAACATCAGACATCATGATGATGTATACAGTAAGCTAAACTGATCATTTTCTTTATATACACAGAAAATATTGCACATAGAAACAAATACACACACATACATGTATACATATACATATATATACACACACACACACACAGGCAGAGAAGAACCATGAAGTACAGTCAGAAAGTGAGAGACAGACAGACAGACACATGAACACAAAATGGCCATGAGACAAAGAAAGAAAGAGAAAGAGAGACAGAAAGAAGAAAAGAAGAGAATTCCCAGAATTATACTCACTCACTCACTGAGTGACAGAGAGTCAAAGACAAAGCGTTTATTAACATCATATTTTAACAAATTTCAGTTTAAATAGTAAATAATAAGACATTGGACCTGTACAAACTATGCGTGTGTGTGTGTGTGTGTGTGTGTGTGTGTGTGTGTGTGTGTGTGTGTGTGTGTGTGTGTGCGTGTACATAAAATGGCTCTTAAATTTCTTTATAGTTTTACTTTAACAACATACTTTATGTTTCAAATAAGCGATCAAAATTAATAGCACCCCGACACACAATTTGTGGAGGGTGCCATTAATTTTGATCTTTTATCTGAAACCAATACATGGCACCCCACACATATACACACACACACACATATACACACACACACACACATACACACACACACACACATATACACACACACACACACACATA
>JAQMYJ010000006.1:25041512-25059366 GCA_030014305.1 Clarias laeviceps | reverse complement strand
ACACATACACACATATACACACATATACACACATATACACACATATACACACATATACACACATATACACACACACAATTTTATTTCAATTGAAATTTAGGACACTTAGGACGCTACAATTCTTTCACGATGGTTTACACGATGTAATGTTTCAGCACGCTACGGTACTGTGGGCTTCTTTCTCATAGTGACAACTCAAACACAAACCCAGCTCCTGGTTAAACGTGTTAACCGAGTGTAACAGTGAACGAGTCACCACGAGAAGTGCTGATTCATCATTGCAGATAAAAGGCTCACCGCACTATCCAGAGACCTAGGCATGGCTTTCTGACAGGGTGTAAATGAACCACACTGAAGTGTTTATCTCGAGGATCTATAATACTGAGAAACCAGCCTTTCTGCAGATCCTGGAAAAGTGTATGAAAAGTGTTTGATTTTGTAGTTAAATTAAAAACATGAACATGTAGAGAGTCGTCCAGGCTCGTATACAGTACGATGTGTGCTGTGCATATACAGTATGATGGGACATGAAATTGTCTTCGGCTATTGAGATATGATATTTCTTGTCTCGGCTTCCCGGGAGAATTTTTTAGGTATCTGTTTCTCATCATGTGATCATCGTGATCATGTTTTTCATGTTCAATGATGAATTAATCAAAATAATAATAATACTAATATTCAATTATTTGTCCCATGTACTTTATAGCACAGTGAAATTATTTATCTGGTATCCCAGTTAGGTAACTGGGGTCAGAGCGCAGGGTCCGCCAGCTTACAGCACCCCTGGAGCAGATATTGTTAAGGGCCTTGCTTAAGGGCTCAACCCCGAACCTTCCCATCAGTAACCCGTCTGTCTGTCTGATTCACGTCTAAAACGCCGGCCTCCCAGGAACTCCTTTAATGACTTCCCCAAACATGTGGAAATGTCTTGGAACGAGGTCAGGACTGTATAGGGGACGTGGCAATAACCCCCAGCCAAGTTCCTGCAATGTGCAAGTGGTGTTGGTGAATGAGTGTGTGATCATGTTCACAGTTCCTACAGCCCTAACCGTTTGAGCCGCCCCTGCCCAGAAGATGTGCATCAGTTTCTCACCTTATAGCTAATCCCGCGGGGGAAAAGGCTCATGAACTCGGGCGACTCGTAGCCCTGCACCTGTCTGTGCTGGACGGGGTCACCACCCAGGAAGTTATCCAGCTGTGTGGCCAAGACGGCACAAGCGACCTGCTCATCACGGGATGACTTCTCACCTGAGAGAGAGAGAGTAAAAAAAAAAAAAAGAAACTATTGTTACCATAGTTACAACTGTTTTAATTTGTTAAGTTGGACTCCTGAGTGGAAAAGTTTGTACCCCCACAATGATTTGTGCATGAAAATGTAAAGCCTCATCTCTTAATTCTACAGATAACCTAATCTAATCTAATCTAATCTAATAAAAAATAAAAATAAAAAGAAGATACTGTTAGAAAACCAGTTTGCCTGTTGTCACAAGCCTCTCGGTCTCCACCCATGTGATACCCCTCTGGCAAATTTAGAACATCTAGTTTGTTGGGTTTAAAGTGGAGACGGGTATTATGTGTATGTGTAAATTTTATATTTATAAATATATATATGAATGAGAGATTTTGTTTAGTGTGTGCAAACCTTTGCACTTGATTGCGCAATATTCAAGTAATATACAAAATATAGCGAGCATGTGTTGTATGAAAAGATGCTTTACTTTAGGTTCATATTAAAACATTTCACATTTGATATCTCTTACAAAAGACACAGTGCTAATATTTAATCAGCTAGCTGTTCTCTGAGCACCAACAAAAGGTTTATTGTGATGTACATTTTAACTGGCAGAAAAAAGCCAGCTGTATTCAGAGACGTTCTGTATATATGAGCTGCTCCGTCGGTTCAGGGAGGAGGTATAAAGGTCGGTGTAGGAGGGCATGGCACGGGCATGGGGCAGATCAGGAATCTATGTGTTGACAACCAGATTAGTAGCGTTACTAAAACAGCAGATACACACCGTGCCAACAGGCCAAATGCTGCAGTGTCACTACTGAAACTTTAATGATCCACCTGAACCTCCCGCCCTTCCCGTTTTCCCCTTGAGTTTTCCCTTTTATTGCTCTTTCGTGGTAATCAGGCTGAGCCATCTGAGTCACTCGTACAAATAATTCTTAGAGCTTATACTACAATACTGCTGGATTCTGGATACTGATTGATCAGACGGTGTTAATATTAATTAATGTGCTCTTTCACAGGGTTATGTGGAGTAAAAACAAGAGAGAAAAAAAAGATGATGATTATATAAACATTATATGTGACTATAAAAGATATAAAAAAATATAAAATGGTTCACGTTTTATACGCATTACATAAAATTGTCATTGTTAACAAATATTTTTTTCGATTTGTAATTGAGACCAAGTTCTAAACTTATTTATGTACATTTACAAACATTTAATTTGTTAAAAATCACAAATTCCTTGTTAAATGTACCACTTGTTTGTGGAAAATACAAGCTGAATCCATGTTCTAAAAAGTACTTGCAAAACACTTTGGTTTTGCAAGGTCAGCGCTTTGTCTTCTTCCTTTTGAGTTTATGAACGAGTCTGATCAGTACCGCCACCTACTGGACTTTAGTGTGGAGCAGGAATAAAAATTAAAAAAAACTATCGCAGCTCTACTTCGCTCATGTTTAATTGTAAATATGTTCACAAGGGATTTACAATGCGTTCATGAGGGTGTAAAGTAAACAATAAGGATATAAAGTAAACAATAAGGATATAAAGTAAACAATAAGGATATAAAGTGAATTATGATGCACTTGCAAGCAGCATGACTGTGCTATTAACCTTTGAGATTGTAATGACAAAGAAGGAAGGATGACACAAGAAAAGTCAAGGGGAAAACTCATCATCTTCCTGTTTAAACTCTAACCCCCCTCGTAACACATCGAACATCTTTTCCCTCCTTTGTAAAAGACAGCGTAACAGGGAACACAACTGCACATTTTTCTGATGCGTTTCCAAATGAGAGAAAAATTTTAGAGCGAACTCGTGTCTAATTAGAAGGTGGAGTTGCTTTGAGATTGTTTGTTTGGATTGTTTGGAGCTGGTGCCCCATTATGAACTGTGGAGATGAATTTAAAATCTGGCACTATGCCTATCTGTTCCTGATATCTTTTGCTACCTCATGAGTAAAATCTCGTGTCAAACTCTTCCCTACTCCACCCTACAGTAAATAAACTGACAAACAATATCCCGGAGCTGGATTAAACAATGCAAAGCAATGAACTGCATGGAGTAACCGACTTGAATCTGAAATTTTGCAAGATATTTTCCTCGGCATACGAAGCATTTATTAATCCCAAAGGGAAATTGCATTTTCGGCATATGAGCGAACAAACCGAGTGAAGACGTAGCACCATTGGTCTCAAGAATGTTATCCAGGACGGTAAGCAAGAAGAAAAAGGTTTCAGTTTTGTTTTTAAAGCAGCCGATGCCAAGAGGAATCATAAATTGCCAGGTTTATTGTCTTACTTATTTCATATTTTACTTTATTTACATTTGATTTATTGTTTTTATATGCACGGATATGATTACAGTGTTGGAAATTGGCAATATTGGTAATATTTCTGAGTTGTTGGAACAGAATATCTGCATTTACATTATTTCCTATGGGAAAATAGGTTTTGAAATACAACTTTCGTGTTAAAAACTCTGGAATGGAATAAATTCATATGCTGAGGTACTGCTGTATTAGATGATCATACAGAGATACTATAGTTACCCATTATACATGTGGCATGTCTATCAGAGGAGCAGTGCATTATGGGTGTTCTGCGCCACCTAGGCTGCCATCTGAAAACTATCCTACAGCAAAATACTGTATGGTAGGGACTCAGAAATACTTTTAGACAGGAATAGAGAACAGAAAAACAATGTGGTTTGTCATATAGGTCTATTTCCCTCCATGGTTATGTATATTTAAAAAATGATTTTTAAATAATAAAAAAAACTTTTTTCTTATACACTTAAACCATTTCGTTAGCATATTTCGTAATACAGGCAAAGCTAAGGCTTGAGATAAGAAAGATTATAAGTCATTGTTGGACAAGGTGGTCGTGGTGTTAATCTTTCGGCTGCTCCCGTCGAGGGGTCGCCACAACGGGCCATCTGATCCGGACACAGCTTCAGCACAGGTTTTATGCCACATGGCACAACCCTCCAATCAGAAACTGAGCCACCAATGCCTGCCATTATTAGACGAGATGTTAAAAATAAATAAATAAATAAAAAATAAAAATAATTTATTCTGGATTTGTTTATAATTTTACTTACATTTCTTTATCATCAGAGAGTTAAGTCGTACTATAAGAGTGCCTAGCATGATGTAAACTAGCTAAAAGCTAATACCTAGCATGTAGCAGTTACCATAGCTATTAGAGTTCAGCTAGTTTTTATCCTCATGGTTATTATGACGCTAGCTAACGTTTGAGAGATTAGCAATAAAGCTTAGCTTCAATAGTTACCAGGTTGTTTGTTGAAAAAGAGCTGACTGACTAGGAGCTAAAATAAGAAATGTGTGCGTGTGTGTGTGTGTGTGTGTGTGTGTGTGTGTGTGTGTGCGTTAAAGGTTTTGTTCTTATCTCTTGTGAATCTTTCTTGCACTTTTGCTTTCATACTTTACTTTTGCTTAAAGCAAGATTACCTTTGAACCCATCTTTAACTAACGTACAAATAATTGAACTTAGACTCCAACTTTGACCAGAGGATTTATGGATTTATATAATAAGTATTTTTACCCAGAGTGATGGAGAACTGCACAATCTTTGTCTTTACCAACTGTAATTAACCCTCCATTTTAAAATCTTGTAATCACATAATTCATACATGCACGTGCGTAACCAAAGTGTTTTTTTATTTATTTATTTAAATCCCCAATAGAATCAGTTTTGATGTCAGAGAGGTCGAAATCTCACCGATCCACATGTGCAGATCAGCTCCTTCGTCTCCTCTGTTCTGCAGAACCAGGTAAGAATCTCCGTTAAAGAAAGCGCCGACTTCAGACTGAGCCAGCGGCACGGCCTTCAGCTTCTCCACCCGCCAGCAGTGCAGCCCCCGCTGTCTCACCTCGGGCCCGAACTGCCCCGGAGCGGCTTGGAAGGGGAGCATTCTGAAGGAACAGAACAACACGACATGAGAAAAATCTACAGACATAAAAGGTGCTGATTCTCTGTAACAGCAGCACTGACTGTTGTGTAGCTGCAAAATATATAAACGCATTAATTCTAACTAATACCATGTTCTTTCTACTTACACAGGGATTTGGATTAGTGGACATTGAACATGATCTAAACTATGCTATAATATTTATATCGATATGGTGGAGGTTTGCTGAAAGAAAGGAGTCTCCAGTGTCAGCACTTTGCAAACATTTGAAAGATTTTAGCACGGAGAAGTTCACACATATCTGTAAGTGAGAGGGTGAAAAGAAAAAGAGTCCTGTAAAGTGCTTAGAGACACAATAATATCATTGAGAAGAGGAAGTAACTTTAAGAAAAGTTTCTTAGACGTTTCCTGACTGTAAACACAAGTATAAACACAAGGGAAAAAAGCATGATGTAACAATCAGCGCTTCTTACTAAATAAAGCAAACCTCGGTGGTGTACAAGCAAGAGGACAGAGTGGTTAAAGGTCATGCTGTTGTGCTGAATATCAGCACGGCTGAAAGCTAGTGCACTATGTAGGGTGTACAATCCCTTGTTCCACACACCAAGTCGTGCCCTTGATCAAGCGTTAACGATTATTAGATCACCTGGGAACCGGAGTGATACATAGTTTTAAAAGCCGCAGTGCTGTTATAGCCTATATCAGCACCGTCTTGTCCAGATATAATACTGGGTCAGAACTGAATGTTGCACAAGTTCTTAGAACACCATGCTCTCCAGGATGTTATTGCTTACACATGGTAGTTAATATTCTGAAATTTCCTTTGGGATCAGTAAAGTATCTGTCTTTCTGTCTGTCTGTCGTGGACTGAACATGTTTTGCATTACGAGAACACAGATCACAGTTGTAAGTGAATTGCACTGTAAGTCACACTGAAACCACAAATGCTCTCTTTTTCCTCTCTCTCTCGCTCTCTCTGTCTCTCCCTCACTCGCCCGCTCTCGTGCGTGACACGGGGGAATGATGTTGTGCTGAAGCTGCAGATGATAAGCCACTTTTAGCCCCTGATAACGACTAAAGAGCAAAGAGCAGCTTTAGGAGAGGGGTGGTTGGAAACAGTCAAGATGAGATCTCACCCACCTAGGACGCGTCCTAATACAGTTCAACTCTGGGCTGCAGCATGTAACAGGTAATATGTGGTAGTAATGTTCTTAAATTGAGTGCAATCCTGTAATAATGTGGTTATCTAAAAATATATGCAAATATAAATCTACGCAGAAATATCAGTAGGATATCGCCACCTTTGCAGCTATAACAGCTTCAACTTTTTTCTGTGAAGGCTTTCCACGAGGTTTAGGGGTGTGTTCGGTGCTTATTCAGAAGCACATTTGTGCTCGATCAGGTTGAGGTGCAGGACAGTCAAGTTCTTCCACACCAAACTCACTCATCCATGTCTTTATGGTCTTTGCTTTGTGCACTGGTGCGCAGTCGTGTTGGAACTGGTGTGGGGTTGTTTTTCAGAAGTTGGGCTCCGCCCACTTACTTCCACTGAAAGGAACTCTTAATGCTACAGCATACCAAAGACATTTTGGACAATTTCATGCTCCCAACTTTGTGGGAACAGTTTCGGGATGGTCCCATTCCCAGGCCATGGAAAGTCTTCCCAGAAGAGTTGAAGCTGTTATACCTACAATGTGGGCGGGGCCAACGGTGATGTCGCACCATTTGAGTGATACGATTTACTGAGACCAGGTGACTAATCAGATCATACTTTGAACAACACAGGATGGTTCTGAATGGTCCACTGTCTCACCCAGCTGCAGGTTATAGATTATCACTCTAATAATAAGAGTCACGTGTATATACATACACACATACCTATATCTATCTCTCTCTCTCTCTCTCTATATATCTCTCTATCTCTATCTCTATCTCTATATATATATATATATATATATATATATATATGCCGGTGTGTGTTAACAGGGAAACTTCAGACTTCAAACTGTGTAAAGTCATCATTACTTTTATACCGGGTAAATTTTACCACTATGAATGATGTCGCAAAAATGTAAAACTGTCTATTATTATTATTTTTTTGATCACGGAAACAGCCATGAAAACACGTGATCATGTATATCTGTGCTATTTCTTTGCCTTTTTGACGCATTTTCTACTTTTTTTGCTCAGTCTTGTTTGTATAGTTGGTGAAAATGATCAAGATGTCACTCTACTGTATACTGTACACAATCCTGAGCCCTATATATGTTTATTAAAAATAACAATAATAAAAAATAAAAACACAGCAAAACAAATACTGGCTAAAATGCTCCGAGCTTTAAGGGTTACACAACACTTCTCCATTGTGATGCTGTACATTACAATGAGATAGACGCATGATCGGATTTAAGATAATAATAAACCCAAGCGAGGTAACTCTAACCCCATTATATTCTGTTTAGATTTCTATTATATTTAAAGTTTGCTCTCAGCCAACCTATGAAATAAAACCCTTTGCAAGGCTGAAAGAGGAAAAAGACAAAGCAGGCAAAAGCATGTGACCACGCCTAACTCTAACAAGACAACCACAGAGCACATGATCGAGGCCATTGCTCAAATCCACCGGTCATGATTCATGGTTTTCCATCATGACTAATAAAAAAAAAAAAAGAAGACTTCAGTGTTCAGACTTACATGCCGATCTGCTTTTTCAGTCTCTCACGAGCTGCCATGTTACTGGTACTGATACAACACGCTAATGTTCTCGGGTTCAGCAGAGAGCATGTTAGAAGAGCAGCTCTGATGCCCACGAGCAATTGGGCTAGAAGTCACATATTCAAATTCAAGACGAAACCTTCACATCACTTGGGAATAAATGACTACAAGATTGCAGCGAGTGCATGGCACCATGGCTAAAAATACTGATATGCAAAAATAGTAAGTTTCAGTTTTCATGTGATGTTCATTTCCTGATTCAATAAAAAAAAAAAAAAAAAAAAAGGTTGAAAGTGAAAAAAAAAAAAAAACTTTAAATAAAATGTTTCCAAAATCCAAATCCTTACAAGAACTTAAACAGGAGTAATAGCACTGTTCGCACTTTAATATTAACACCAGTACAAACTTCTCAATCTAAACATCTACCATCATCTCAGTGCATAAAATCATGCAGACGCAGACCAGGATCTCTGTGAATTCTCTTGATTGTTGGTACCAGATGGGCTGGTTTGAGGATTCTGATCTCCTGAAGGTTTTTTTTACACACATGCAACAATCTCTAGAGTTTATACAGAATGGTGTAAATTAAAAGAACATCCTGTGTGAAGAGGTTCTTCAGGCTGAATGATCAGATCAGGTTCAAACTGCCAGGAAGCTTATAGAATACTCAAGTAATCAATCAGTCTTTACATCGCTATGAACAGAAAAAACGCTCAGGATGCACAAAATATTAAAAGATGAGCCACAGCAGCAGTTCAACATGTTCAACCACATCATGTTCCGCTGCTGTGGGCCAAGAACAGGAATCTGCACAATCCTGTGGGCATGGACTCGCCTCAAAGCGGACAGCTGGAGATGAAGAGGTTTTGCACAAAAAACAGATGTACAGTACTACGTGGGTTCCTATTAGAGTGGACAGGGAGTGTGTGATTTATACAAATAGTTTGTAGAAAAAAAAAAAAAAACGAAATTTCACTTCAATTTTTGCAGTGTTGTTTATAAAGTGTGTGCTTTTTGTATATTGTTCACGCTAAAATGGGCCAACATTACATTATTATATGTTTATGTTAATATTTAAAGATATTTATTCATTAATTCATTCATGCATTTGGCTTATGATTCTTTGCCATATATATATATATATAACCAAAGGTTGCTTTACAGGTACCCAACAATTCAATTCAATTTTATTTATATAGCGCTTTTAACAATCGTCATTGTCTCAAAGCAGCTTCACAAAAATGAAAGAAATTTAAAAAAAGGAATTTTTTGGAAGTATGTATAAAACACAACTAACACAACTTAATATTATCATTAAAAAATTTAATAAAATAAGATTTAAAAAAAAAAAGCTGAATTTCTGTTTCTCTGATTTAAAATGCCCTTGATGTTTATTTAAAATAAGTATTTAAAAAAACAAATAAACAAAAGCACAGGATTCAACACAACTAGTAATAATAATCCACTCAATTATTATTATTATTTTTTTTTTTACAATTATTATATCTATGATTTTTTTTTATGCATTCCTTTTGCATTAGAAACACTGAGATAGAACAAACAGTTGTGAATATATAAAGGATTTGTGTAGCAGACACACAGATCAAAATAAAAAAAAAAGAAATATTTCACACTACAGCTATTTAAATGGAGTTAAAAATAAAAGAAAATAGGTCACAGTTTTTTTTTGTTTTTTTTCCCCTCTCTCTTCACACACATTTTTTTTTTTTGGATATACGTTTTCAGTTGCTGCTTATAGAAACCAAACAGGAAGTAACAGAAAGTAGAGCAAAGCACCAGAGAATGAGATGAGGGCCTGCAGATGCAAGGTGTGGCAGAAGGTCTTAAACACACACACACACACATGTCTAATCTAAATACCAGAACAGAACAGGTCTGTGCACTTAACTGCAAGATCCCTTCCGCCAGTTCAGACATGCTTTCTTCTGGCTCCGGCTCCATCCTGCCTCTGCTTGGTCTGTCTACTTGTGTACGTGTGTTATGTCTCTGTTTGTGCCAGAGAGTGTGTGTGTTCATCTGCCCTGGTTAAGCTTACGTGTGGCAGGTAACTGGACCCGGGGGAATAAAACCCGAGGACGCCCCACGGCGAGGAGAGTCGGGTTGCCTGACGGAGAGAGAGAGAGAGCCACACGCCGGCCCCATCGCTCCTGCGCCTCCGTCTTCACCCTTCTATCGTTCTATTCATGCGGCTGTGTTATGAGGTGTAGGGTTTGAGTGACTGAGAGATCGGGAGATGATTGGCCACGACAAGAGGCCCAACATTGGAGGAATTGGAACTTAAATAATGCAGTGAAAGGAAAGAAAGATGAGGAGGATGACAGGGATCAACAGCTCCATGTCTGAGCCACCCGAGGCACGACCTGTACGCATGAAGCTAATCAGTCAGGGAAATATGATAGCAATAATAAAACAATAAGCGCCCCGGGGGGGGGGAGTGGAGGGGGGAGAAGCCTGATACTGCTACTTGCGTGCCTGCAGTAATTATCTGACATGCTTTCCAAGAAAGTCAGCTGAAAGTAGTTCATTTTTGTGAGTCAGTGCAAACAAAACAAACACAAGAGCAAAACTTAAAAAAGAAGAAAAAAGGGGGAAAAAAATAAGACTGGTGTAACTTTTCTAAACAAGTTGACGATTTGTTGCTTACCTTGGTGTAGTTAGTGCAGCTGAGGACCTTCTGTAAGTTTGAAGATAAACAGAGGAAGAGATTTAGCAGAGGAGGAGAAGGCTTTAAGCACAAAAAAAAAAAACACCCATTTCCTGTTTCTCCTCTGAGTCACAGCCCTTAGCACACCCACCTCAAACCCAGAGCAGGGAGGGTACAACAGAACAAAAGACTGTGAAGGAGTGAAGGATAAGGGCGGGTCGCACTCCAGTCTTCCCCATGGAAGTAACAATGCAGAAAATTGCACAAACATTCCATTTCATGAAACCAGTGTCCTCTCCCAGTGGCTCATGAATGTCAACGTCAAACCTGATGTCCCCTCACACACACACACACACACATGTGTTACTCTCACAGTGACATGAGGAAATGTGTTACTTCATAAGGGAAGATGTGTGTCAAAGTACATTTCAGCACAAAAAACATGACACCACGTATCCTTCGTGTATAGCAGCATGGTGGCGTAGTAGCGGTTAGCACAGCGGCCTCGCACCTCCAGGGTGCAGGTTCGATTCCCGTCTCTGTGTGCTTGGTGGGTTTCCTCCGGGTTCTCCGGTTTCCTCCCACAGTTCAAAGACATGTAGATTAGGTTAACTGGCGTTCCCAGATTGTCTGTAGTGTGTGTGTGTGTGTGTGTGTGTGTGTGTGCACTGTGATGTAAAAGCTTTAAAAATAAATGAATCGTATGAAATAAGACACGCATGAATCATTTGAAAGAATGAAGTGAAAAGGTGTGAATCAAATAAAAATTACACGCAAGAATGAATCATTTAAAAGAATTCAAGGTGAAAATAAACTAATTGTATAAAAATGAATCATTTGAAAGACTTGAAAATAAATGAATCATTTAAAAATTTTATTTGAGAATGATTTATTAAACGGAATTACACGTGAAACTAAATTAATTATGTGAAAAATTGCATGAGTGAATCATTTGAAAGAATTACATTCAGAAATCATGCAATTCTTTTAAATGATTCATCCTAATATGATTTTTTTTCATGATTCATGATTCATTTATTTCCGCCCGATTCTTTGAAATGCATAAATGTGCTCATGTCATTTTTTCAAGCGATTTACTTCTTTTTCACTCGTGATTCTTTCAGATTATTCAGAATTAAATATGTGAATGAACCATGAATCATGAAAAAAAACATTAGAATGAATCATTTGAAAGATTTGCATGGAGGAATTAATGAATCGTATAAAATCATGTGACTGAAATAATCATTTGAATATAGGCTGATCATAAAAAATGAGTGTCGTCTGGAAAAAAAAAAATCACAGGGGAAAAGAAATGAATCGTGGGTTTGGCACAAAAAAACAAAGATAAATGGCCTTAAACTTCCATGCAACTTAAATACATTTTACATGAAATTGCAAATTGTAAAGATTAGTTGTTTTTTAATAAATAAAAAAAAATGCTTAGTTTCAGATCAAATGACTCAGTTAACACACTGTAGATTCAGACGCCTATTCTTGGTTGTGGATCAGGATGTGGTCTGATGTCCTCGTAGATGATCTGAAGCAACGTTTGATGTGTTGTGCAACATTTTGAGATGCTTTTCTGCTCACCATGATTGTAAAGAGTTTGTGAATCTTATGGACACAGAACAAGAAAAGATCAGAAATGAAGTATTTGGCAGTTTTTTAAGGAATTTAAGGCTTTAATATCCTGGGAAGACGATGGAGAGTGAGATCTACAGTTGGCGGGCGGTGAGGTAATGCAGAGTAATTAAACCGCCGTTAAACAACAAGGAAAAAGAAGAAGTCTGACTTTTATAAAGAAGACATTTCTGTTTGCAGAATTAACACACTGGATGTTATGGCTTTTTTTTTTTGTCCCAGTCTTTGAAAACTCTACAGATCTACAGTTTTAGAGATTTTATGCCTTCACTGACTAGATAAATAAATGAATGAGCTCCTAATGAGGTGAACGATAGAGTTTTTTTAAGTGATAAAACTGTCAAAGGAGCTGATGTGGATTTTATATCTTTGCATCTGGATCTTTAGAAATTTTTAAATCCTCCCAAAGATTTAAAAAAAAAAAAGAGAGACCAAGTTTTAAACAATTTAAGACACGTTTCACCCCCAAGAGCACGTACTGTACACCATCTGGATGAAAAAGTAGTTTTATTTTAGGTTCAACGTTTTTTTTTCCCTTCCTCCTTTCAGAATGGTGCACAATAACAATATTTGTATCTTTAAACTATTTTCGTCCCCTCATTTTGAATGTGTCCATTCAAAATGAAATCCGCTGGCAGCAGAAGTACAATGATGTAAAAAAGGAAACGCGAGCTCACAATGTGTGATTATTGGCGTCTCGCTTCCCTGCAGTTGCGCAACGATGAGAAAAAAAAAAAGGATTCTGAAGCCGAGACGGTTTTCCGGCTGTGGTCGTCTCACTTCACCCAGAGGATTTCACTTCCTCTATCGCGACAGCCGAAATTATTACTAAAGTATGTCAAGATGATCAATTACCTAAAGTAATAAAAACACGGCAACGACTTATAGGCAAACATTTTATTGTTTCATCATCAAGTCAAAAACAAACAAATAGATACAGAGAATTAGAGAAGTCCTCTTCTATACAGTGGCAATTTACGCTGAAATCTTCCTTTATTAATCCTTTTCCAACCCGGCCCGACTGAGGGGGAAAACCCTGTCTCAATTTACACTTACTCACTCATACACACACACACACACAAACCCATACACACATTCTACGAGCCTGGGCACATAAGTGACTGGAACTTTAAGAAAACATCGTTGAAGGCAATCTAGGGCAGAGACTCTGACGTGCTGACGAACCTGCTCGAAGGCTTTATAAAGCAAAACGCGCTCACACAAAGCCACCCTGACTGGTCAGGATCTAAAGAGCAAGACAAAGGCCTCTCATGTCAGGAGTGAACCCTGGTTCCACCTGTTTATACACAAAAACGTTCTGCATAAAGGTTTCCAGTATTATACAGTATTTTGTTTTTCAAACCCATCCATCGCAAACCCTTAGATGGTGGGGGAAGAAAAAAAAAAAAAAAAAAAAGCACAAACACTGATCTCTGATGCAAGAGATATTGGGTTACATTTGGATTAACAGAAGGACGGTGACGAAGATGAACAGAAATGCTCGTCAAAAGTCTTTTTAAAAAAAAAAAAAAAATTAGTTTCAGCACTCGGCTCTCACAGGACACTGTTAAAAAAATTATAATCAACTTTGTCGCCCCCTGCTGTTTAATCATACAAACCGCGCATACAAAGGCGAGAGCGTTGAAATGAAAATCCTGAAGTGAACAAATCTAAACACCTCTACGAGAGAAGGAGAGAAATGATTAACATTCCTCTTTAGTATCTTACTGGAACTCTTTTTTTTTTTTTTGTTTCTTTTAAATAAGGAACTTAACAAAAAAAAGAAAGTCTGGGGAAGGAAGTATTTGTACAGGGGAGAAAAAAAAAAAAAAAAAAAAGTTCAGCTTGCCACAATAAGCAAACCACGCGTATAAACGACTAACACTCTCCTCAATCTCCTCCTATAACACTCTAAAATCAGTAAAAAAAAAAAAAAAAAAAACTTTTTTCAGAAAAATTCACATTCCTCTACAGTTTAGAGGGAAGCTATTGCTGACTGTAACGTCATTATTTTGTGTGTGTTTATTTCAATTTAAACAGGATGCTGGTGAAAGATTAACTCTCCAAAAAAAATTAAATAATAATAATAATAATTAATGAAGGATGGTAGATAAGCCCTCGACGTGGCCGGTAACTAACAAACAAACAAACCTTTCTTCTACGCTATAAATGATCAGCATATGACCGTCAGGTCAGAAAGGTCTGAATATTTAAACTTGCGGATTAGATTTTTAACTCAAATCTGGCTCTTTGAAAAATTCAATAATTAGAGTTTCAGTTCTTTCCATTTGAACGAATAAACAAATGGAGCAGGCGGATATATACAAAGCAGAAAAGAAAGAAAGAAAAACAAAACAAAAAAAAAAAATACAATGTCAACGTTAAATACGTTTCAGTAAAATTCTCAATCTGAGCGCCTCACTTTAATCGACTTTTTTTTTTTTGTTCCAGTTCCATGTGCAGTAGATATGATCAACTTTCTAAAGACTTTTGGCAAATTAAGCTCTCAGATTTCCATTATATATATATATAAATTTATCAACACTGGATTAGAGATGCCTAGTGTAAAAAAAAAAAAAAAAAAAAAAAATGAAAAGAAGGGGTTTCAATTATATTCGACCCCAAAACCCTTTCTCAAATCCAAGCAGACTCAAAAGGCAGTCGGTTCCACGGTTCACGTCTATGACGGTATCATAGTGAGTTTGCAGAAGTGGTGTGAGAAATGTCCGAAAGACTCCGGGATGTTTCACACGTAGTTTTGTGTCGTCTGAAGCGAAGACGCCGACATCCGACGACGAGGTCGTCCCGTGCTGATGCTGTGTTTTCAAGGAGGACGTGACGGTGTCGTGATGGAGAGTCTGATCCAGGCCGTCGTCACGCGCTTCAGTTGTTTTCCTCGTCGCTGTCGTCGGGGCTGATGGCCGGACTGTACGTCGGGGACGTCGGACTGTACCCGGGCGAGGTCGGGCTGTAGGTCGAGCCTTTGGGACTGGTGGGCGAGTACGTCGGCGAGGTCGGGGAGTATTTCGGAGACGTCGGGGAGTAGGTGGGCGACGTGGGCGAGTACTTGGGGCTGGTCGGGGTGTACGTAGGAGACGTGGGAGAGTACGTCGGAGACGTGGGGCTGTATTTGGGCGTGGTGGGCGAGTAAGTCGGAGACGTCGGGCTGTACTTCGGAGACGTGGGCGAGTACTTGGGCGACGTGGGCGAGTACTTGGGTGAAGTTGGGGTGTACTCTGGAGAGCTGGGGCTGTAAGACGGAGAAGTGGGCGTGTACTTCGGAGACGTGGGGGAGTAAGACGGAGAGCTCGGGCTGTACGACGGCGAGCTCGGGGTGTACGTGGGAGATTGGGGCGTGTACCGAGGGCTGGACGGGGAGTACGACGGGGACGTGGGGGAGTACGACGGGGACGTGGGGGAGTAATTCGGGCTGGTGGGCGTGTAATTCGGAGACGTGGGAGAATACGAAGGTGAAGTGGGGCTGTAGGACGGGGAGGTGGGCGAGTAGCTGGGCGAAGTAGGCGTGTAATTGGGCGACGTCGGGCTGTAACTGGGGGACGTCGGGGAGTACGAGGGTGACGTCGGGGAGTACGAAGGAGACGTCGGCGAGTACGAAGGAGACGTCGGCGAGTACGAGGGGGAAGTGGGGGAGTACGACGGGGAAGTGGGGGAGTACGACGGAGAGGTCGGGCTGTAGCTGGGAGACGTGGGCGAGTAAGAGGGTGAAGTCGGGGAGTACGAAGGAGACGTCGGAGAGTAGGATGGAGAGGTGGGCGAATAAGAGGGAGACGTGGGAGAGTAAGAGGGCGACGTGGGCGAATAGCTGGGCGAGGTCGGGGAGTAAGATGGAGACGTGGGGGAGTACGAGGGAGAAGTTGGGGAATAAGACGGAGAAGTGGGGGA
Source organism: Clarias laeviceps (assembly GCA_030014305.1). NCBI lineage: Eukaryota > Metazoa > Chordata > Actinopteri > Siluriformes > Clariidae > Clarias > Clarias laeviceps. The sequence continues at coordinate 25,043,273 of JAQMYJ010000006.1, read as the reverse complement.
GTACGAGGGCGACGTCGGGGAGTAGCCCGGACTCTGTGGGGTGTAGCCTCCGGGGGAGCGCGGCTCGTACGCCGGAGACGTGGGGGAATAGTTTGGAGACATGGCTCCACCTAGAGGAGAGAAAGTGAAGAGAGAAAAAAAAAAAAGATTTTATAAGCAGGAAGTAATATGACTATATATAATATCAGGAAAACAAGAATTTTAAAAAGAAGACTAAACTAACCAGGAGAGGGAATGTAAGGACTGGCCGGACCAGGAGACCCCGGAGAGCCCGGTGTAGGAGACCACGCGGGCGAGTAACCCGGAGAAAAGCCGCTGGCGTCTGAGGCGGCACTGGGAGAAAATCCAGCAGCCCCTGGGGTCATTCCACTTCCTGTTGTTGGGGGAAGAAAAAGAGACCAATAATGAGGCAGAGAAAATATGAATGTAGCAGCCGAGAGCTTGAATTAAAAGTGACATTGCACTCACCCACACTGGGAGACCATGCACCGTACGCTGGGGTGGCTCCCGTGTTCCAGGGCGTCATGGATGGAGACATGCCACTCATAGGACTGGGGGCGGAGCCAAAGAACATTCCAGTTGCTGCAAAAGGAAATGGGGAGGAAAAGCATGAAGGAACGTATTCAAGGTAAAACAAATTTTAAATAATTTGCTCTCGTTTACACTTCGTCCCACTTAGTCCCACTTACGTCCAGCCACGCTGATGCCGGGGAGGTTGGTGGGAATCTCCATGCCGTATTTGCATTTCTCAGCATCCAGGAGCAGGTCGAAGCAACCGGTGCCTGCGGGAGCCAGCTGTCCGAGCATGATGTTCTCAGACACGCCCTTCATGGGATCACATTCCCCGTGCGACGAGGCTTCCATCAGGACATCCACCTACACAAAAGGTCAGAGGCAAATGAAGCAGAAACGTAATGTAGGTTAATGTCATGCTGGTATGTGCAACACTGTGATTCTTCCTGTGTAATGTTTTTGGTTAGACAAACCTTAAAACTAATAAAAACACCAGTAATTTTGGGGTATTTGGTACTAAAAACTTAAATTCAGAAGAGGAAGTTAAATCAAGTAAATTTACTTCATTACTGTATTTAAAGTTCTTATTTAATGCATCTGTACTGGAGCATTTTTATTAGTGGATACTTTTTACTTGTACTTTACCACATCCTACAATAAATACATGTACTTTGTACTCCACCTCATTTCTACATAGGGTTAAGTTACAGAGAGAGAGTCCTTTTACTATGACTTAAAGACTGTATATTTAATAATTAAACTGGAAGGAAAGTATTTTTGAACTACTAATCAAGTAGACCTGTACTGTAAGTGGATGACTACTAATGACCAAGTAATATTTTTATCTATGGCATCTCATTTATTACTTTGTGTACTTTCCCCAGCACTGCGTAAAGTGTAGCTGTATTAAATGTGAGAAAAAAAATACAAAAAAATTTAATTGAGATTTTTCTTTCTGATAAAGCATCAATGACTTTCAATCACAAAGACGCACTGAAAACAAGATCCAATATTAAATATACACTGGTAGTACTCCATAGTGGTAAAAGAAGTAAAATAGAATTTAATAAAATTTGTTTTTATTATTTTTTTATTTTTTATAAAATACTACATTGAGTTTGGCCTGGATGGAACTTAATGGGGAAAAAAATCAATCACATCATTATCCTTTTTAGGGTGCTTTCACACCTATAGTTCGATTGCTTTAGTCCGCACCAGTCAGAAAAATGTTACAATGTAGTAAACAGA
>JAQMYJ010000006.1:25026662-25041412 GCA_030014305.1 Clarias laeviceps | reverse complement strand
ACATCAACGCAAACGAACCGAACCAAGGGACCAAACACGTTTGGTGCGCACCAAATGCTGTAGGTGTGAAAGCACCCCTAGATTCGAATTAAATTCTTCTAATTGCATTTATAATGATTCTAATAATTAGAACAAAAACTACTTAAACTCCAGTATGCAGTTGATTCTTATTTTTTTTTTTTTTAGAAGAAGAAAAAAAAAAGCACATTAAAAATGCATTTCAAAACAATCCTTATTATTTTTTTTTCTTCTTACCGTCTCTTCAAAAGAGCACTTCATGAGCGGGCCGGTGTCCTGCCTGTTGATGCCGTGACGGGTGATGGCCATGAGATGACCTCTGCAGGTCATGGTGTCGCACAGGAGGGCAAGATGGCGGTAGTTCACATAGGAACCGTCGAAGGAGATGACGTGGTACAACTCTCTCTCCAGAGCCTTACGCACCGCCTCGATACCGAGCACCTACAGAGGGGGGGGGGGAAGCTGGTTTAAAGGTGGCTAAAACTTTTATTATTTATAAATAAAATATAATCTGAGCCGTTTTTCCTAAATCCTGATGGTAATTTGAGATTCTTACAGTGAAGATCTCCACGATATCGTTGGAAGTGGTCCTGACGGGGTCGACGTCCTTCTCGCTGAGGACTCTCATTAGACTGACGCCGTCCGTCTCGAGGATCCACTCCTGCAGAGCTTTAAACTCTCCCTCCTCTGTGATGATGGTCTTCTTCTTATTCTCGGTTTGAGGGAGATGCATGTACACCTGAAAGACAAGACGACGCCGATGAGTTCTTCTGAGGTAAACAAACAGGATACTGTGAGGATGATTGAGGATTAATTTTATTATTTCACTTGGGCACACCTTGCTGATCTGTTCGATGCCCTGTAGGGTCATGTCAGTCAGCATGTTGGACTCGATGCAGCGTAGAAACACGTCATCGTCCATCTTATCAACCACCTCCTCGTCCTGTCGGAGGAACCACACACACATTCAGGATTAATGCTTAATATAATGTGTCTCTAATGTAAAAAGGCAATACAATTAAAAACACACACTGATGGTGACTAAGCTTGCATTAGTGGTGATCTCACCTCCTGGAACTTGTTCTCGTCGCTGTTCATGATTCGGATACGCAGCACCAGCTTCTCTGCGTTATCGTCGTTGAAGATGCAGTTTAGATCGTCGCCAAAACCTGGGAGATACAGACACAGACAAACGCACAAGCTGAGCACAGAGGAAACCGTAAAATCTTCTCTGCCTTTTTAATTTTAATTCCTTAACTCTTATAGAACAGAGCATCATAATTAATAATTACAATTACATCTATTCAAAAGTAATCCTTAAACTCCATGAAGTCAAATATGTTTACTACACTATTTTTATTTGTGTGCTTTGGTCGAAATGTCAAAATGTAAAAAAATATATAAATAAAAAATTATATATAAAGCGGGATAAATAATGAAACAGATTAGTAAAGAAAGGTATAGATTAGTTAAAAAAAAAAAAAAAAAAAAAAAAAACGTCGACATGCACTGCTCTGGCAAAATAGACAGTTAATAATTTACTTAACCTTTTTAAAAATAATTAATGAATTAAATACATAATTATTCTCCCTTTTTTTTGGGTTGGTTGGTTTTGTTCCCTTAACACAGCATGCACTTTTAATTAGTGATGTCATTATGACACAGAAGTTCCAAAGCTTGTATGAAGCCTCGCTTCCAAGTGCGTGTTTGTGACCGACAAAAAGCCTCGTGTTCGCCGGGATCACGTGAATGAACCATTATATTGAAGATTTTTGTTCTTAAATTCATTAATCAAGATTCAGGAAAGCTTTTTTTGCATTTCATAATGAACTTTACATTTACTTCTTGTATAATATATGAAGAAAAATGCACACAAACTTTTGGCTTGCCATGTTACGATCTAGTTGCTACATAAAACTTGTCCACTAGAGTGAGAGAATGAGTCCTTGAATTAATAATGGAATAAGAATAATGAAAATTAAATATTTAAAAAAATAATAAAATCCCTCAAGATTACAAAATTCAGACTTTAATAATAATCCGAACTAATGAGCTCACAGACTCCTCGTGTCTCACCTGCGTTGATCTTCTCAGCGATCTGCTCCATCGAGAGCTTGCGGTCGGTCATGTGTTTGCGGTCCAGCTCGATACGGAGCAGCCAGGGAGAGATGCGCGTCACGTCGAAGTCGGGCATCTCGTAGTAAACGTTCACCCACTCCTGGTCCTCGGACACCACCGTGCTCTGGGGGTTGGGGTCGTAGTAGATGGCGGTGTTGGCCGTGACCTTGCGCAGCGTGGTGTGCTCCAGGCGACACAGGATGTCTTTGGCGCGCTCGGCGTCGCGTGCCGCCTGGCCCAGTAGGAACACGGTCAGAGACGGGGTCTTGGGGCGCTTCGAGATGTTGATCAGCTCTTTGAGTCGAGGTACACCCAGGGTGACGTTTTTAGCCGACACACCGGCGTAGTGGAAAGTGTTCAGGGTCATCTGAGTGGCAGGCTCACCCAGAGACTGAGCGGCCAGAGCACCCACCATCTCACCCGGGTGAACCTAAAGCGTTCGTTAGAAAAATTTAATTAGTATCCAGTACAAAACAAATAGTGACTCAGTTAACAATACAGACAAGTCCACGACTTACGAACGTGTTTTGTTCCGTGAGCATGTTCGTAAGTCGGATTTGTTCTTAAGTCAGACAAAGTGAGTCTTATATGCCTTTGACACGAATATACAATGTAAAGCACAATCAACTTGACTAAATCGGTCCCATTTCCCTTATTTCGTATCTGCGGAAATTCATGACTCGGATGTTCTTAAGCCTGGGACCACCTGTAAGGGGATTTAAAAATAGAAATTTAAAGATGCTCACAATTGACTGGTTAAACTTTGTCTCGATTTCTCCTAGGAGCCAATCGAAGGCCTCTGTGCTGAGACGGAACTCTTCGGTCATGCGTCTGGAGCAGAGTGTGGAGCGGAGATGGATGTTAAAGAGCAGCGTGGCGTTCTGCTGGGCCTGCTTGCTTAACGGATCGTCACCATTCACGATCACCAGCTTCTTACTCAGCTCATGCACACCTAAACACCGAAAAGATCTTAAATCAATCCATTTCTAAGCCTTTAATCTACACAGATTTAGAAAAAAGTAAGAATTGTTATAAAGTTAGAATTATGGACAAATCATTATAAATCTATGTGCTGGGGTATAAAGAGACAGTCTTGGCTGTGTGTAATAAGTTTACACACCCTCCACCACTCTTAATGGGTTGAGATCTGTTGGAGTTCTTGGGTTGATGCGGAAAATCTTCTGCGCGTTCCAGATCATTCGGGCCAGGTTGCACGGCAGCACCACCTGCAGGAGAGAGGAGGAAATTACAACACAGTGAGACAAAATGCATTATAGGAAATTATCCTATAAACCATTTACAGCATCTATAGTACATGTGTGATGATTAAGAATATAAGAAAGTGTTGTTCAACAAGATGATTTCTTTCTCCAAAGAATTTTTTTTGCTTCTTCCAAAAACATATGACATCACCTGCCTCTTGACCTCCATCTTCGATTAAGTTTAAAATCTGCCCTTGGATTCAGATAAGATTTTCCTTAATATGTATTAAGTCATACACAATATACGACGTTAGACCTTAACCGATCTTACATATGTATTAATAATCACTTATGCTGAACTGTGTAAGCCATCTAATAAGCATTACCAATTTAAAACCAAACACACACCTTGCTGTCTCCTGAGGGAAAAATGGCTCTCAGGATCTCTCGGTCCTCCCTCATTTTCTCAAACTCCTTCTCCAGAGCGCTCTGCACGTGTGCGTTGGTCATCACTTCCTTCAACACGTCCTCCTGTAGTGTGCGCCGGAGGGCTCGCTCGTTAGTGCAGTCAAACCTGAACCTGGTGGATTGATGATAAAAAAATATATAAAAATAGGTAAAAATGTAAAAAAAATTACCTGGAAAGATGGGATTTGAGGCTTAATGCCATAATCCATGATGATTAGAAATTATTGTGTCACAATCTCCACAATTAATTTTTAATTTATACGTCTGCATTTTAAGGTGGAAAAATGTTATTTTTATCTATAATCCTGTAGAGGGTGCTCTAAACTAGTCAAAAAAAACAAAGTAAAATTTTTAAAATTGTGATGCTTACAGAATTGCAATACAATTCGAATCAGCACTTGGGTAAAATATCATTGTAATGGAGTGGAGCGCCCCCTGGTGACTGACATCTCTAATATCGATATGATTACTCACTTTTTCTCAAAAGCTTTGTGGGATGGTTTAAGCGTAGCCATGTTCTGGAACTCGACGGCCTCTCCTGCCAAACCGTCCTCTCCGTATCTCAGCTGTACCACCTGGTTAATAGAGTTCCTCACTGTGGCATCGTATTTCACCATAACCGACTCCATAGACTTGATCAGACGGCGCTGGATATAACCTGAGAGGAGCAAAATAAAAAATAAAAAATACAAAGAGATCACTTTGGAGGTCTTCGATTCAGTTACACACACGTGCCTCTATGAACGCTCTTGTTCCTTACCCGTCTCGGCTGTTTTCACAGCCGTATCGATAAGACCCTCTCTTCCTCCCATGGCGTGGAAAAAGAACTCCGTGGGCGTCAGACCGGCGAGGTACGAATTCTCTACAAAACCCCTACTCTCAGGACCGTAATCGTCCTTGATGAAGTGAGGAAGGGTGCGGTGCTTGAAGCCGAATGGGATTCGTTTACCCTCAACGTTCTGCTGCCCCACCACGGCGATAACCTGGGCAAAAACAAAAAAGCCTCGTTACTCATTTCAGAAAGTGTGTGTGTATATATATATATAAAGTGGAAAATAAAAATGACTAAGATGTCCACTTAATAGACAAAGTCTTACCTGTGAGATGTTAATCTTGGAGCCCTTGGACCCGGCCACCACCATGGATTTGAAGTTGTTGTACTCGGACAGGGACTTCTGAGCGGAAGATCCTGTCTTGTCTCGAGCGTCATTCAGGATACGGTTCACCTGGTTTTCAAAGGTCTGTCTCAGAGTGTTACCGGGAGTGGGCTCCAGTTCGTTGTTGTGAGCTTTCTCAATGACCTGGGAAAAAAATAATAAAAATACAATTACACAGTGATTAGGTTTGGCTGAAGCTTTAAAGCCCGAAGTAGTACCGTGGACACGGATCTGGAAAAGAAGCTCTGTGCGTTTGCGATTGAAAAAAAGTGTCCAGCAGGGGGCTCCAAAACCAGCTTTACAAATGCAATCAAAATTTCACAATTTTATAACTATGGCTTAAGGAATTAAAATTCAAAACAAAAGATTAAAAATGTTTCATTTAGAAGGAGTAGCTAGTAGAATAATGTCAGGACGATTCATTGTGAAAATATAAAAATCATTTAAGCAACCCTTAGAGAGTCTATTTTAATTACTAAGATGTAATTTTTAAATGTCTGAAGTATTTCAGATTTCCAAAAAATGTAAAAATAAATAAATAAATAAAAATAAAAAAAATCACAGATTTAACCTTAATATGATGTTTTTATTGGCTCACTAAACATTTAATAACTGATGGCCCAAAATCATATTTATCTAAGGAAAACTTTTTTTTTTTTTAGTAGAGCTCTACATGAAACCCATGATGTTTCCCCTTCTGTGGGCCTTCACACGATCTAAATTTAACTGTGTAGACTCGTAAATAAGGTCCTGAGGTAAAAACAACATATACAAAAAATATATATGTATATACAAAACTCACTCACCTCTATCACATCTTGCTTGGCCTTCTTGATGGTGTTCTGAATGTCAAGATAAGTCTTTGCATCAGCGATAGAGTCACCGATACCAATAGAGTGACCTATAAATGTTGGGGGAAAATACAGGATTTTATTTTATTTAATCCTAAAAAAAATAAAAATAAAATAAAACATGGCAAATGATAAACACTATTAAAATCAATTTGTTATGAGAGCTGAACTTGAATCGTGATCACACGTGCAGCGCCACTAATGAAACCTCACCCTCGATGAGCAGCCAGTTGTTGACGACAGTCTGAATGTTTGAGTAGAAGAGACGGGTGATGTCATGACCCATCTCAAGGTAGGAGATGTGGACGAGGGAACCGGCGGAGGTTCCGAGGGACTTCTTACACAGGATGCCCATGATAAGCTCTCCGTTCTCCACGATCACCTGCAACAAAGAAGGAACGGTGCCATCAGAGAGCCTCATCATCAGAACGCAGTTGACTAAGATAGATAGAAAACTTTTTTTTTTTGCAAAGATTCTCTGGCCGATTAGAAAGAGTACCTAGTAGAATCATTTCAGGAGGATTTGTGAAAATATCAAACAACCTTTTAATCAACCCTGTACTGTAATTACCAAGATTGCTTTAGATAAAAGTACTTTAGATAAAAAAAAATAATAATAATAATCAACAAATGTGTAGTTTGTATCACAGAATTAAGCTTAACACAATGTTTTTACTGGTTTACTGAAGATGTAATATCCAAGCGTCCAAAATCATGTTCTTTATGAAAGGGAGAACATTTTTTAGTAGAGCTCTATTAGAAACCCATGATGTTTCCCCCCTCTGTGGGCCTTTACATGATCTAAATTTAACTGCGTAGACTCGTAAATCAGGTCCCGAGGTAACTCACTGGTACCTCTAGAAGAGATTAGTGTCAAAGAAACAACTCTACTTGCAACACTTTTCTGATAAGAGAACTCTTGTATAGAACCATTAACGGTTCTTTAAAAGATCCAAATTAAAGACTGGAGCCTAACAGATGAGACGCACCTTCGTGTCTCCTGGAGAGATGTGCTTATACGGGCCGCTGTCCTCGTCATCCGGATGCGTGCTGTGTGTGCGGATCACGTTGATGTGACCTGGAATGATCAAGCTGAAGATCTGCTTGCCGGTCCACAGCGGGCGTGGCTTTAAGATGGCCGGCTGCGGTACTTTGCCGTCCCAGGAGGACAGGAACATCAGCAGGTTCATCACTTCGTCCTGATCGAAAAAATGAAAAACATTCTTTTAGTGAGGAAAATACATTTTCGTGTTATTCGTCATGTAGAAATCAGACTGATACGCACCCTCTCCAAGAAGACGTCTCGCTTGGTGAACTTGCGCACGGCGGTGAGCGTGTCCTGCACGATACCCATGACGGGTCTGTTGGACTGGGGCGTGACGATCATACGCGGCACCATGGCCAGCTCCTGGATCTCGGCTCGCGTCTCGAGCGACTGGGGCAGGTGCAGGTTCATCTCGTCTCCGTCGAAGTCGGCGTTGTACGGAGTCGTTACGCTGTACGAGAGAGGAGATCCGAGTTTTATTCTGCTTATCCATCAATTTCGATAACGCACACTAGACGCAAATGTTATTATGCATTAAAGGTGCAGTAACTAGTTTCTAAAAGGCTTTCTATACGTTTTTAATCACCAATGAGAGGTATAAGATACATAAAATACCATATCAAAATACAGGGATCTGACCAACGGGCTGGAAAAAATTATAAGTGCTTTGTACGTTGCAATTCACTTCTCGGGTCAGCAGATGGCTCTAGAAACACTAAAGTATGAAGTAAATTAGACATACCTGAGGTTGAGTCGAAACGTAGACCAAGGCAGGATTCGGACCCTGTGACCCATCATAGACATTTTGTGCAAGGTGGGCTGTCTGTTAAAGATAACGATGTCACCGTCGCACATGTGTCTCTCCACCTGATGAATCAGTCAAAGTAAAAACAAATAACTTAAATATGTTGCATAAATTGATATAAATATAGTTTTAAAGCTAGAAGGCTGCATTACTTTACCTTATAGCCGATCTGAAGGTGAAGGTCGCTTGGTTTCGGGTGGAACCGAAGGTCAATTCGGTCTCCGTTATCACGGATGATGTATTTGGCTCCGGGATACTGACTGTTCCCTCTTCGCACGAGCTCCTGGAGTCTGAAAAGGGGACCAGAGTGAAACCGAGCGCAGACGCATATGACAGAGCTAAGATTATGGAATTGTATTTAGAGTTAAATCAAATGTAGATACAAGAACTTTGGTCATATGTGAGGTTTCCCTAGATGCGAGTTACCGCAATACATTATGTATACAGATTTTATTTTTCTGATCAAAAGCTTAAAGTCAGTCTGTTTAACTTAACTAAGTTTCAAGTTACCCGACATTAACTAGAACCTTAACTAATCTTAAGTCAAAAATGTACATGAAACACACACTGTTTCCCAGAAAGTCTGTGTTACCTGTCGATGTTAAATGGTGTGACGATCTCCGGGAAGGTCATGTTAGCAGCGATGGAGCGGGGAACGCCCACCTGGTCGATCTGTAAGTTAGGATCAGGCGTGATGACGGTTCGGGCCGAGAAGTCCACACGCTTCCCCATCAGGTTTCCTCGCACTCTGCCTTCTTTCCCCTTCAGCCTCTGTTTGATGGATTTGAGTGGACGACCGGATTTTTGCATCGCCTGGAAAGAAAGGTTCGGATTTCTGTTGATTGTGATTTTAGACACGCCGTCTTTACAGTTCTCGTTTCCAAGCGGATTCATTAGGAGATTAACACTTAAAGTTATAAATTAAATAAGCTTGTATCCATTTTGAGATATTTCTATGTTACATTGTGTCTGACGTTACACTCAGTCTGACAGATTATTTCATTTTTTTTATATTACATACTCGGGGCAGGCCGGGCAGCTCGTTGTCCACCATGGTGGCCACGTGGAACTGCAGGAGCTTGACGTCTTCTGCGATGACGTGGGCGGCAGCACCACTCTGCTCGTTCCGCCGGAGCTGGTTGTTGATTTTCACAATGTCGGCTAACTTGTGCGTCAAATCGTCCTGAAGAAGAACCACAAGCTTAGGTTAATAAAAAAATAATAATAATAAAAAAAAACATGCATGTGTGTTACTGTCTGGTAAAAATTATGAGCCACAATGACGAGGCTCACACATTTATTTTAAGACTAGAAAGACTTGAACTTAAACAGAACTTGCAAAAACTCGAGTGTGTTTGAATTACATTTTACTTCGCTGTTTTGGTATAAATCAAGTTTAATAACGTAAACAAGGTTGAATCTGTGTGTGTTTGACAATTTATTTAAAAAAGTCTAATCAAATTCTGCCTAGACGATATTGTTTGAGAATTTTTTTATTTGTTGTGTTATATTTAAGAATAAGAGTGTTTATAATTGTAAAATGTAAACAAGATTGTGTACGTGTTTTACAATTTAAAAAGTCTAATCATAAATTAAATATCCTCCTATGTGGGACTATTGTTTTTGTTATGGCTCATTAAATATGTACTTGTTGAGGAATAAGTGTTTTATACTTTTAATTAGAATATAAGGTTTAATTTGTGCATGTGACTATTTTGAAATCTGCAATAGTTTTTACTCGGTGACGTTTACATAGTTGGTTAAAATTAAATAAAATCTCTGTTCATATTGCCTTGTTTGTTCTGGGGAGTAAAAAAAAAAAAAAAAAAAAAAAAGGAATCTAAGACATTATATATTACACAATATACAAGCCTTGATGTAATCATTAAAACACAATAACACACCAAAACCCAAACTGCTCTGAGCTCTAAGGGTTAATTAAAGTGTCGAATATGGTCACATTTCAGCAGCACAAGTATAATTAAGCTCACTGGACAGATTATTATTAATTAAACTAACTATCCCCCCCAAAACCCCTAAACTCAAAATTTAGAATTGTCTATGGCTCAAGTAAAAAGTACTTTAGCTTGTTTAATAACTTAATATTAACAATTAAATTAACCTTTATCATTTGTTGAGCTTGTAGAAGCTGAGAAATTGTTTAGACAATTGTTTGTAGTGAAATAACCGTGTACACACACACACCTTACAGTTTCTGAAACTTAAGACTAATCTCCGAGACCCACCTGATTCCTGGCTGAGCCCTGCATGACCACGGCCGGTCTGACGGCGAGAGGCGGCACCGGCAGCACGGTGACGATCATCCACTCGGGCCGGGAGAACTTGGGATCCATACCGAGGATGTGATCCTCTTCGTCCGAGATGCGTTTGAAAATCTCGTGCACACGTTCGGGGCTGAGAAGAATCTTCTTCTCCTGAGAGTCTTCGTTCACGTGCTTCCACTCGGCGTATAGCTCCAGGCCTGAGCGCCGGATACGGGGCTGATACCGCCCACATCCACCATGACCCTGATTCATTTAAAAAATATATAATAAAAAGAACCGTTAACACGAGACAGGCGGTTAAACAAAGGGTGCCGGGCCGGCCGGGTGTGTTCGAGCTCACCTTCTCTTTAGTGAGGTCCTCATCGTTCTCCTGCTGCTCCACTCCGAACTTGTTGTCCATCTCTTCCCCGCCCTCACAGATGTTTTTACCTTTACACAGGTCGTAGACGTGCAACAGGCGCTTCTGAGGCTGACCTTTCGACTTCGTCAGGATGTCTTTAATTTTTGGGTTGTTCTGTAATGTGGAATGACACGATTTCACTAATACTGATTATTTTTAACAATGTTAAATTTCCACACAAGCTTGCACTGATCCAAATAACGTCATGTTTCTTAATAGCGCAAAAAATATATATATCAAATAAAAAATTTAAATAATTAATAAATAAATAAATAAATCACACACCGCGTCGACCAGGAGCTTGGAGCAAAAGAAACAAACACAGCGGAGGACTTTCATGATCTTATTGATGAAGCCGACGTGAAAGACGGGCTTGGCCAGCTCGATGTGACCGAAGTGACCGGGGCATTCTGTCATGTTACCTGCATTGTAACAACAAAATGTAACATTTTATTTTCGTTATGAACACCACCACTACATCTGGTTTCGAATAAAATCATGTCGCACCTGCACACGTCTGGCATCGCCCGGACCTCTCGATGACCCCCTGTCGGGGGTCCATAAGGCCGCCCAGTTTAGGGCGTCCTCCCTCTGTGGTCTCGGGGTACTTGATGCCCCCTTCGGTGACGGACATCCGTTTCTGAAAAAGGGGAAAAATACGAGACTGTGCTTTATTTCCATACACATTGAAGAGAGGGAGGCGGGGGACATTTATATGCAGTTTGCTTGTCGGTGCAATACACGAAATTTACACATTTCTAACACTCACCTCAAAATACACTTAAAATTAGACATGCATGCCTTTTTTTTTTTTTTATAGTTTTGCACACAAAAAAAACAAAACAATAAGTGCTTATCACAAACCATGTTGGCATGTCATCAAACTTCACGAATTAACACATCCTTGATCACGTGACTGCCATGCCACTCACTTTGCAGGTATGTACATTACTTAACCTTCACCCTCATATCCAAAATTTTAGTAAACTATGATATACAGGGTTGCATTAATATCAGATAAGATTCAACACATGGGTGCATATTGAATATACTGATCCCAAAACATGTTTCTTTTAAAATGCAACATATTTCTATGGTCTACTGTGCATCATCAGTGCTAACATTAAATGAAGTGCATATAAAAAAAACATTTTTGCATGAAAAAAAAATAAATAAAGGCATGCTTTTGATTTCATGTGTCATTTTTTATTGTCAGGAATAAAAAGAGGTGACATTATGTCAAGCTTAGGGAGTTAACCGAGTGGAAAAACAGAGACTTGTATAAACAAGCCGATTTAATTATTTATAGTAAAAGCAGCAAAAGTCGATTTTATTGGCACCCTAGATTTCTGTTCAACTTTCCGCACGTGCGCGAACTGTTAAGAGTGGCGCGTGAGTTAGCTAGTAATGCTAAGCTAGCGCTAAACAAGGCAGGCAGGCGCGCGCGGACGAGACTAAACCTACTAGTAAATGATGTAAAGTGATTATGATTTTTTTTTTATTATTTATGTATAACAAAGCCGTTGTCCAAATGAAGAATGAAGAGAAAAACCTATAGCGCAAAGGTAAAGACCTACAAGCTCATCTGGACTGATGATGCCGAACTGAACTCTCTTGATGAGGCGCAGTGGGCATGCGCTGTCGCTGGAAGGCGGTCCGTGCATCCTGTCTATTCAAAGAGACGCGTCCTCCCCTCGGCACGCCGCTTTTCACAGAGGGAACGGCTCTGAAACGCCACCAAGACCCTCTTCCTGGCACCGAGAGGTGACCGGAACGTGTCCGATGGCGGTTTCCAATCAAACCACTCACGATAACTGTTTATTTACGTTTATAATCTAACTCCTTCAACTATTCCACTAGCCCCTTTCCTCCCCTTGATCTAAACTCGGGTGCGCTCTAAGCGCATCTGAAAGAAATTTGCTCGCACACAGCGTTATATAGGCTGAACCACAGCTACGGGTTGACCTAGTCTCTTTTACAGGGGCGAATGCGTCCGTGTCTCTGCACTCCTAAACGTTCATTGGCTACACGAACTCTGAATATAAATTATTCATAACAGACGACGCACAACCAATCAACGTGCACGTTTTCTAACTCAACGAATCCTAACCGGAATAAGGCGGGACGTCATAAAACCAGTTTTATTATTGGTTTATACTTAGAAAAAGCGTAATAGTAAGCCGTGTGGGTGGTGATAAATTTAAATATTCATCTATATGAAATGTGATTTGTCGGTATGCTAATAAATATGTAACAGATAGTAAGAACTAACCAATAGGAGCAATCTATGATGACACTCGTACGGTCCCGCCTCTTGAACGAACATTGCCGATGTTTGCCGAATGCTATTTTCCTCGTCTAAGCAAAAGTAAAAAAAACCGTACTGTTCCGTTCGTCTCGCCCTGGACCAGCTACGAGTGTTGGAAAAGAAGCTCGCGCGAAAGGCCTACCTTAACCAGCGAAGATTTAATCATATGTAGTTTATTTAGATTTTATGATAAACGATCTAAAAATGTTTTAACACTGTTATTTAGCACACTTTTATATATAACCGCTGTTTTGTTAGAATTTTTTAACATTTGCTATTATTTTATGGGAAATTGCAAGAAGCCTCGGAGTCAAGTTAAAGCAATGGCCGGACAACTGACACTGAATTTCGGTATGCGGAGTTGGAAAGCCCCCGGAAAGCCTGGAGCTTTTATCCAACAACATTTTAAAATATATTCTCCATACAAAATATGACATTTTTATCGCTCAGTCTTTGTGAGACGATTTCTTAAAACGGTGGTACGTATTTTAGGATTTTATACATATATTTTTCGACAGTTTTCCTTGTAGGCCGCGTTTTAATCTCAATACTATATAGCGGATAATACTAATATTATTAGATAAGACTGTTTTTAGAAATAATATTTAATAACATTTTCAAACTGTATGTTTCGGTAATAATAAAAAGTTCAAATCTTAGTGTGATAGAGAAGTGCTACATTTATGTAATTTGAAACAAAAAGGTGCGTTAGATAACACATACTAGTGCTATAATGACCTTAATAGTGTGAAGGTTAGTGTTTATCTCGGTGGTAATTACATTACACGACGTTTTTAAAGCTGAATTGATCAACCACGTCGATTTTGCTTTAAAAAAATAATAAAATACATGACTATTGAGCCACAAGTCGCCTTGCTTCGAGTGAGAAGGTTAATGTACAATATGGCCGCCGTGGTTGTTTTACTTCGTAGCTTAGCATAGCTCTGTCTCCTCCACAGCAACAGCGAAGAGGAGAATAAACAAAATTAAATGCCTTTATATATAGTTTTTTCTGTTTCAAGATTTAAAATATACGTTTAACTCCTCGAACATTTAGTAGACGATATAATAATAAATATTATTTAAAGCAGTGAAGTGGATTATTAATTTTATTTCCTTTTTTCCTGTTTGTTCCGTCTTTGACAATATTACCTCATATCAACCATACATTGTACATAATTTATTATTAAAATAAACGTATTACAAAAATAAACTAAATGCGGGTTAACTTGGCATAGTATTAACGATAAACCTAGTATTTGTTGCCATGGAGATTATTTCGTTAATGAAATACGCACCGAAATGTAACTGATATTCACGTTATAAGACTAGAAAATGTTTTATAATATAGCATTAGTTTATTTGTGTCGGATATTCTTAAAATATTAAACGTAATGTGGAAGTTGTCGATATCTTTTTCTTGCACGCGCGCGATGCTAAGCTAGCTAACGTTCCACAATGCTAAAATGCTAGCCTTCGGTTTGTCTCTGGGCGCTGTACACGACATTAAAACGACTAATTCACGTATATTTTAAGTTTCATTCTCTGGTCGAGTTTAAAGTTAATGTCTGATTTATCTATTAAACACCAGGCTGGCTGATTGGTTTGTTATTTATGTATATAGTTAGTTTGTTAGCTAGCAAGCTAGTTAGCTAGTCATCTTCACCAGCTTACAGTAAAAGCTTTGTTTTATATTAGCTCTCATACGTAACTCGGGTGTGTTTCAGTTTTGTTGCCGGTTGTTTTAATATCTGATTATTTACATATACGTCTGTATTTAATGGACAAGAGGTTCTTAGATGTGTATTATTGTTTAAAAACTAATAAAATAAATGAGCTGTAGTGTGTGTGTGTGGTCAGGGTGTCAGTATGGCGGCTCTGTAATGAAAATGGAGTCTGTTCTGTTACACAGTTGTTGTTTCTGTAAGGAAGACAGAAGTCAGGCCGAGTCGTTTCCAACAGCTAAACAGCTCTCCTTCCTGGGTGGGCCATTTATATGGATACACCTTAATACACTGGGAATGGTTGGTGATATTAACTTCCTGTTTGTGGCACATTAGTATATGTGAGGGGGAAAACTTTTCAGGATGGGT
>JAQMYJ010000006.1:25015518-25026642 GCA_030014305.1 Clarias laeviceps | reverse complement strand
AAAAAAACAAAAGTTGGATCCAAAATGGCCGACTTCAAAATGGCCACCATGGTCACCACCCATCTTGAAAAGTTTTCATGATATCGTCATGGATGTGATAATTTGCACGTTAATCAATTTGTTGTGATCATCGGTGTATCAATTTACAAAAGACAGTACATAAAAGAAGGTTTTCAGGACAGAGCAGTTTTATGGGAAAAAAATAGTAGGGAATAGATTGGGATTTTTGTGTTGTTTGTCTCCTAAAGCAGGAATTCACCTATTTTATGGTTTTATCATACAATAGTACCACGACATGAATTTAATCCGTTCCGAGGCGAGTTCTTAAGCTGAAATTTTGTATCATAAAATGGATTTTTTCCCCATAGGAAATAATGTAAATGCAAATAATTATATTTTTGCTTATGAAAATGATCAAAACATTTAGAAAAGACAAGTAAATAAATTATGTATACGAAATGGACGTCAAACCTCACTTTGACCTTAATTTATGATTATGCCTCTTGGCTCCTTTCGAACGAATTCCGGACGTACTTGCAACTTAGCTTGTGTTCGGCTTGGTTCGGTCACTTGTATGCCGAAAATGCTACGTGTGCCGAAGCAAATTTCAGTTTTTAAGGTAAAAATTTTGGGGGCTATAGAATGTAGAAACAATTGGCATTAGTGGTGAGTTGTTGTAAAGTAAACGGTTATGCAGTATTACGATACCTCTGTGGCGATTTGATATATATTGCGATTCTGTACGTATCACGATTGTGTAAATATTCTGATTTGATGTTGACTGATTTGTTTATTTACCATTTTAAGACAGAAGTCATCGGGTCAGCATCATACTCTCATTGTAAAGACCCCTGGCAAGAAAAGCTCCGGGTTACTTCTGGCCTTTATTACTTTTTAATTACAACAAGATGACTATAAGTTAACTGTGAAGTGTTAGCGTTAGTAGATGTTAATGGATTACGCTTTCTTTCTAATTAGATAAGCCATCATGATATGATGCAAGTTACAGCAGAGCACTAATGTTAAGTATCAAAGTGCTGACTTTAAATCGCTGAAATTATGAGTCCTATCAAGAAAGATAGATTATTTCCTGTGATTTAAAACAAGCTTATAAATATCTGGTAGTCGCTTCCATGCCGATATGATGTTGCGCTACTTTGCTTTATTTGCGTTGTTTTATCAATTTTTTTTCTCCTGATTAATTACAGTTCTGATTCCTCTTTTTCCCCTTCTTCTTTTTTTCCTTTTTCCTCCCCAGACAGGTGAGTTCACTTCATTTTGAAAAGCTTGACACGTCAAAATAAATGTTCTCAGAGTCCCGTCTTGTCACTGCACAGCTGGTTATGGAGAACATGCTGAACATGCAAGTTTTTTGCAGTTTCCCTACTCTTAAAACACCTGATTGAGGCAGTCGACTGATTTACAGTCTTTTCTCAGATAAGTGAGGTGGGAAAAAAAACACACAAAAAAAAGAAAACTCCAGACAATACAGTTCTCCATGAATAAGGTTAGACTCTGGTGAATTAGTGGTGCTATGTTTATAATCTTGACAGCGTGATCTAGTTTTAAATTAATTAAATGTGCGGTACGGTCATTTGCACGTTCTTGTTTAAGTAACCTTAAAAAAATAAAAAGACAATCTCTGAATGGTTCATTTAGTTTAGAAGAATATTTTGATGAGTGACTTTGCTGTAAAATATTTTACTCCTCTCATCATATCGTGAATTCGGCGGCATGATGAGTTCAGAGAAAGATACAAAAAATTTCACAAGAAGAACTAGAGTGTCAAACTTGGTTATAGGTTAAAAACAAACAGGTGGACTGTAATAATATATATATATTTTTTATATATAGATTGAAGCCTGATCGTATACAGCGAAACAGTATTGGTCAGCTTCTTATTCAATCCTAAAATAATATAATGTCTAAACTTTTATCGTTGTCAGATGTTGAGACCTCAAGCTCAAATATGTTATAAAAACTTCTCATTTGGCTCTTTCCGTGTTTTAGATGTAATCATGTAAATGACCGTACATGGGAGGGGAGTAACAATAAAGCTATAGACAGTTTTCTTAATCAGGTTATGTTGGAGTTTAGGTACTTTACATGGGTGTGTAATGACTTGTGAGTTTTGTACACTCACCTCCAAGCTTAATACTTCTCTCAGTATAGTGTTGATCTTTTTCAAGCAAAAACTTAACTGTTAAAAGTATTACAACCTGCTAGGTTTTATTTTATTTGCTGTATCCAGAGATGGTTTGTTAACTTAGGAAATATACGATTAACAATATTTAAACTGCTTTCTCTAGCGCTAGAGCAACTGATTTCATTTCTCTGTGTATTTTCAATACCATGTTCATTGAATTTCAGAATAAATCTTTACCTTTGCAGCACATCTGTCCTGTGTGTGCTCTTTTCTCCTGCTTATATTACCAGTGTGATGTTAATCCTCCTCTCACATAGATCTCACATAGAGCGCCACCGTGTGGCAGACAGCGGAATTCTGTTACACAACTTCAGAGCCTCCTCTGCTGGAGCTCAGCCGCTACTGCTGGGGTTATTCAGTCCGGGCCTGTCATGGTACGACTTTTAATGTGGTTTGAAGATAAGTGTAAACTTGAAACACATCCTCGTTATGCAAGAACATGAGTAAACATGATGGTGCTGTTTACTCGGGGATTGAAATGAAGACTCGGCGATCAGGAAGTTCTGTACCATTTATAGGATTAATGTGGATTAGAAGTGTTTGTTTTAGTGGCTTAATTTTTAACGTGTCTGCTTGGAAAGCTGTGAGACACGATGCGTGTGAAGCAGGAAATTATTACGAACTGACAGACGACTTATTAAAATTAACACTTTGTGGTTAACGATTGTGTAGCGACATGGCACTTATTACACAGTTTAATATTTTAAAAAAAACAAAATGACTGTTTTAATCTCGCCCTAAACACAGCCATGATTTAATCTGTAAACAAAACCTGATTTTTGGTTTGAGGTCATGAATGAAGAAGGGGAAAAAAAACAGCTGTATTGGAACATTTTGTTCTTTTTGAGGTTCACATCTTAAGAAGGAGAAAAAAGAATCTCACATGTACAGTATGTCTGAATTTTGGCTGTGTTTGGCCTCCTTTTTTTGTTTATTTAATTATGTTTAAGCCCATTTTTAAAACCATAATATCTCAGTATTTCACGTCAGGCTGCATTTATTTCTCTTGCTATTTTTTCAGGTCTAGTCTCTGAATGAAAAGCAAAAGTACTCTGCTTTTTCTCACTCCTCACTTGACGCTTCCTTGCGGCTCATATTTCAAACTCGGTCAGGTTTCTTTCCCCCCGTGACGTCACACACACTAAGGTCAGCGTTGTGCTTAAAAAGACAGATCCCTGTTAGTCACGCTGTAGGCATGCACATAGTAAAAGCATTGAGTATTTAAAAAAGCTTGTGCGTTAATGTTTTTGAAATTCTCATACCGTGATACACTTTAAAATATATATATATATATAATTTTTTTAGCGATATAACGTGCAATGCAAATAGCGTATTTACGTGTCCATTCTCTTATTTTAAATAAACACCTGCTAAAGGAATGAATGTGTGACTTGCTTGTGATGTGTTATAAGCATAAAATCTAAGTATAACCAATGCATTGTGTAAATGATTATACTGCATGCATAAGAATTTAAATTTAATGAAGTTATGCAAGAACATCTCTGAGATTTTATTTTATTCATGTATTATTTTGGATTTAGGAATATAAAGTGATCAAAAGCAGAATACAGATTGGTTTTTATATTTTAGTTTAATTACCCGTTTCGCTACTGTTGTAACTGTGACATGTTTATTGTATGACAAAAGGTGATGTCGCTACCTACTGAAACACTGAACTACCTGCGGAAATACACAAGGCCACAAACAGAATTTTTGTTTTATATAGTACTGTCTATAAAATAAAAGGTGTGAAAGCAGTGAATAAGCGGACGCCCTCATCTGAGTGCTGAAAATTGGTGATTGTTTGAAGTGACTTCAGTTTATAGAATTTGTTAAACACACGAAGACATAAGTTCACAACTTTTTTGGATAATTTCATTAATCATATTTTTTTAAATAATATATAATAAAATATATAACAAATATGAAGACAATGGTTGTGTTACAAGTTGATCCTAACTTACAGATATATGAGGACATACTGTAATGTTTTTTTTGTTGTTGTTTTTTTTAAATAAATGACAAAGTAGTTTATAGGGTGGATCAATGTACATGTGCACAAACACTGTCGATATCTTTCACACAATCTTGCAAGTGAAAATGTTCCTTAGTGGTATTAGGAGAGCTGGTGGTGTAAACACACACCTCTCTTTCTCACACACACACACGCACACAGGAAAGGGAAGTTTACCCTGTGACACTTTCGCATGTACCCTGTGATGAGTTCCTAACTATAGAGATGACTTTTGAGAATAAAGTTCAGATCTGACTTGAAAACTGCAATCTGTGTGGGTTTAAAATAAAAGTTAAACTGGTCACTATTTTTCCCCAGCGTCCAATCACTGGTCACCATAATTCTTAATGTCAAATCACTTGTCACCATTTTATTATTATTATTATTATTTTACATTCATGTTTTGGAAACATTAAAGCATCAAACATAAAAAAAAATTAATTTGAAAGAATCATATCTTATATTTGTAATATAAAAGATGTGTAAAACAAGTGAATGTATTGAAGGTATTTGGCAGAGGCCCTTATGCGGAGCAGCTTGCACTGAGCGTTTGAGGATTGAGATCGTTGCTCTGGACCACAACAGTGGTGGGATGTAAACACACAACGTCGAAAGCAGAAGTCCACTGTCTTTAAACTCTGAGCTACTGCAGCAATCAAAAGCGAAAGTAAGTAAACAGTGTGAAAGAATCGTGTTTGAAAATTAATGAATTTCATATCAGATGAGAAAAATGAATCAGGGAAAGAATCACATGTGAAAATAAACAAATCGTGAATAAATCAGATGAAAGAATCAGATGTGAGAATAAATGAATCATGTGGAAGAATCAGATATGTATTTTTTTTTACAGCACACATACTGAATATTACACAAAACATATGCTAGATACAAACATAGGGAATAAACATTTTACTCATTTCTATATTTTAAGCCATAACACAGTTTTAAAGATTTTATTGTACATAATTAAGGAAGGACTTGATGTCAAGGAATAAGCTGATTTATCAGAACCTGCTTTAATAATATCTATACTGAAAACAGAAATCAGTCTGTTTGAAGTGCAATTTATCATTTTGTGTGATTTCGTAATCTGTTTCGCTCCGAGGTGTAGAACAGGAGCAGGGGAGGTGCCGTGGGTTAGAACTCTGGTTAGTGATTCACAGATTAACTAGCACGTCTAAAAATGTCCAAGGTCACTAAACTGTACGTCTCATATAAGTATAATATATTTATTTTGTACCAGAGGTTTTGGTTTTTAACAAAAGCCTGACAAGTTCACTGGCAATTTGAATGACCTTTAAACTGATTTCCATATTTGAGAAGATTATGGTTTTGGGTTAGGATCCAAACATTTACAGTAACACAGCTGACGAGGAACTGAATAAAAAAAAAAAAGAGAGACAGAAAAAAAGGTGAAATATGCGGTCTGGATTGTTTTGGTGGGTTTCTGAGAACAGTGTGCTGCAGTTACAAGAAAAGTACAAGCTCTTCCTGCAGGAACTGCATGTCCCCTAGTGATGTCACTAGCAGCATGGTGTGTGTGTGTGTGTGTGTGTGTGTGTAAGCCCAGAACATGAAGATGGCCACTAGGGGGGAAAGAGAAGCTTGTGGTTTAACCTGCAATCCGCTGAGCTTTTTAACCGCTGACTATCCGACATGTTTACTTTTAATCATCAGAGTTCAGTTCATCCTGAAAATTTCTTCTATAATTACATCTTTCAGATGTTAATTCATTTCATAAGTCAAAGAAAAAGCAATTATCCTCTCCAGCTATAACGGATCCCATTTTAATAAACTACACATGCAAACCTTACACAACAGGTTTCCATGTTGAACTGGTGGCATCACAGATTCGGATCATTAATTACATTTTCTCTACTTTTTATTTGTATTAAATTGTTATTTTTAATACCGTAATGCAGTACTCTGCAAACATCCACAATATGCTTTCAAGTACTAATTTAGTCTTGCTTGTTTAGGGCATTTTTGTGCCATTTTTAGATTTACAAACTTCATTATTATTATTATTATTTTTTTTTACAATCCACAAATATGACACTAAAATGTTGTTTGCCAGTACAGAAAGTAACATATTACATAACAGCCCACAGTTCTGGCCAAAAAACATGCAGGCTGTCAGGAATTCACTGCAAAAACAGAAGCAAGAGTCAAAGTCTCTGGAGAAGTCACAGAACTGCAGCAGTTTCTCCAACGCGGTCGTTCACATTACCAGCCTGAAGTGACTCGATCTGATTGAATTTTTTTTTTTTATGGTTGTCTGTTCGCACAAATCTGACGTTTTTCAGTCACTTTTGTATGTTGTCCTAGAGTGAATATACTGTATTTCTGATATGTGGTTTTTCCCTCTGCACATGTGTGAGGCGCTGATGTCATTAGTCAGCAGCAGCAGTGCAGGGATTTCATAGCAGTTTTATTTTTTGTGATCTATTTTAAATTTTACATTTTCTAAATCAGCTCCTAAACTATCACCTTTCCTTTGTGAAATACAAAACCTCTTAAACTCCTTAAATCTAATAGAAAATCATAAGTCTGCTCCGCTATTGTCTCGACATTCCAGTTTAGTCGGTGAAACACTGTGAATTTTCTTCCTTCTTTTCTTTCCTCTCTTTCTTTTTTTCTTTATTAGTATTTTGTGCTATTTAATTATTTAAATTTTTTTTTAATAATTTTTTTTTCCTTTATTAGTTAGTTATTTGTCTGTTTATTAGTTGGTTTACTCTGTTTACGGTTATTACTTATTTGTATATTTTTGTTAAATTTGCTTATATTGTATAACTTCTATTTTACTATGTATACTTATTTGTATAATTCAGTATTTCATACCTGATTCTTGTACCTTTATATCTTTCATATTGTGAATATTTTCTTGTGACTTAATAAAAAAAAAGAAAAAAGAAAAAAAGGGATTTCGTAGCAGTGCTAGTAACAGCTGCTAAAATGGCTAAAGCGAGGCGTCTGGCTTTCTACCTTCTTCTAGACCTCAACAAATCTAGTCGACTAACTGTTTATCGTCCTCCAGAGCAAAACCTCAAGTGTATTTTTGCTAAAATTGCATCTGTTGTTTGAAACGAATGAGACATATCGATGTTCGCGTCCACATTACAGTCACTTATAGTTATGAATGTGAACCGTCATGACATGCAAATCCAATCTGACAAAAAAATAAAAATCAGAACCAGGTCATTTGGCTTGTAATGTGAACGTAACTCAAAAGAGCCTTAAAAATACGTTCTAATTTTTTCTCTAAAAGCTATATGAAATGCACCTGAGACCAGAGAGAAGTGCCTTCCACCAGATATTTGCTCTGCTTCCCCTATTACCTATTATATTATATTCCCATTTTATTAATTTATTTTTTGTGTAGAAAAACTTGCCTAAGAATTTTAGCAAAGTACTTTATAAAACACATCTAAAATGCATCGTTCTGTTTGGTTTCATCTCTTAGACGGCATAGAGAAAAGAATTTAAATAATAAAATAATAAAGGTTCTTAGTTCTGTTTGTTAATTTATGAACTGCATTTTATACATTTAAAAATGAATATTTTTTTATTAAACTTTTTACATTTTATATCAAAACAATAATATACAAGTGCAATATCCAAAAATGTAATTACAGCAAAAAAGTTTATTTAATTAAAACTCTCATATATTCTATATTCATTGCACATGAAACAAAATATTACAAGCCTTTTTTCTTTGGTATTCAATTTGTTGAAATTTAAAATCTCAAATTATTAATATATTTAGTTTGAGTTTGAGTACATTACTCTTCGTACAGTATAAATACTGTATATCTTTCTGTCTACTTCAGTACAAGCAACCGCAATCATGGGGAAAACTGCTGACTTAACACTTTTTATTGTTTACAGCATATGTTCTAAGCAGCATATTTTGTAATTTGTATCTGTTATTGTATCTGTTTATGTCGTGGAACCTTCATGAAACAAGTTGTTCTCACTTATGTTATAGCAGCTATAATCAGTTATTCCCTCACAAACTTTTCTTTATTCTCTCTTCATGTTACCAAGAATCAAATATTCCTTAAAGTTAGACGTAGGATTCACTAATTTGCAGATAGTACGTTTAACATTTATTCGCCTCATGGCTCAAATTGGCATAAAATTTTTGTGTAAGAGCTGAAATCCTGCACTAATGCCATTGTTATTGTTAGATTTGACTAAACAGATGCTGAAGAGACCACATCTGTCATGGGTTATAACATATAACATATTCCATATTCTTCATTCTTCTAACTGTTTGTTGTGTGGAAAAAAATTTGGAATTTGAAAGCCATTCAGTTCAAAGATATTTTGGTGTCACTATAAGTGTTGTGTACCTTGTAATTTCTTCTCTCTGCTTCTGTTAATTAGCAATTGCTCACTATTAAACCTGATCAGTGTCTTCAAACAAGAAGAAGTTTGTCAGAAAAGTTGTACAGTAAGTCCTTGACTTATGAACAAATTCTGTTCCAGGAGCATGCTTGTAAGTCAGATTCGTTCATAAGTCCAACAAAGTAAGTCTTGTACATCTTTAACACAAATATACAATGTAAAGCATAAAAAAACCCACACAGGTTTGGTGTTTTGGTTCTGCATTGTACTCTCGTGAGATTCTGCCCTTAAATCATTAGGGGAATCCTGGGGATGCAGTGGGGTCAGCAGAAGACATCGGGAAGACCTATGAAGCGCAGTAAACGGTAATTAATAAAACAAAGTGAGCATTTGGTGTGACGACGCATTGAGGAGCCTTTAGTCTCAGGTATGTTTTGTGGAGTTTTATAAGAAAATTAGCTACTATTAGCATCCTCCAGAACCACTCGCAGTTCTGGGGACTTCAACTGTCACACCTGCTTCTTTTTGGCATGCAAAAACCGGCAACTTTCTTTTTTTTTTCTTCTTTTTTTCTTTAAAAAGTGGTCACTTACATAACACTACGCTGCTTACTTTTCTGGCATACAAATAGTTTTTCTGTAACTTTTAATTTTGTGGTAGAACCCTGATGCTTTCAGAAATGTTTTTGTACTAACTCATTAATAAAGTCCTAAAAAAATTAAAAAATCTATAACAAAGTTTGCCAATAGAAAATGTATATTACATTTTTGTTTTCCCTGTGTATGAGGTTCACAAAAAAAAAAAACATTGTGTGTATATATGTATATGTAAACAAATTGAGTTAAGATATGTATATATTTTGGTGCATATAAGGGTTTGTGAAATTCCGCATACAATTTTAATTGTACCGAGTCGAGGCTCATCTATGAAAAGTTTTCACACTGTTCCAGAAGGTGTCGTCCATCCTGGCATCTCTCCGTCTGTTTTTTTTTTTTTTCATCTCAGTACTGTCATTACGCCCCCACCGTAAACATGCAGCGTGTCCGTGTCTGTCTCTTGCCCACCTTCCACTGCCCCCTCAGTTCTTAAGCTCTTGTCCGTTTGTGCTGCTCTTCACTGGCTTGCTGCCATACGGCCCTGACCATCTGCCTCCTTCTTTCTGTCTTTTTCTCTGTCTCTCTCTCTCTCTCTCTCTCTCTGTCTGTCTGTCTCTTGCTGTCTTCCTATTTCCTTTACTCTCTCTCTTTCTTTCTCTCTCTCTTTCTTTCTCTCTCTCTCTTTCTCTCTAACCCCCCTTTCCCATCCCTTCCCCTCCCTGCATGGCAGTTCATGCTGTTTTTCTCTCGGCAATTCTGGGAGAGGGATCTATTTAAAGAGGCATGACAGGAAGGAAAGCCTGAGCCTGCTGATGATGCACTGAAAACCGTACAGCGGATTAAAAGCGAATACATGCATGGAACGCTTCGCTGTCGAATAAAGCGAGCTGTTCTGGCCTTGTACGCGTTTGCGCTTCTTTCTCTCATCTTCCTCATAACCTTCAGTCTTATCTGCTGTTCACCTCCCGCCCGTCGTGACTCACTCGCTCGTCTGAACAGTCTGCACTGAAAACAAGGCGTTCACGCCTCACCCCAATCCAGTCTCACACACGAACAAGCTGTCCTCTCTCTCTCTCTCTCTCTCTCTCTCTCTCTCTCTCAGCATGCCTGGTACAGCACGCCTGATTCGAGGCCGTCAGATGAAGAAGCTAATTAATTTGATTTAGCCGTTCTTTCCCTGGCAATGGAAAAAAACACCCCCTCCTGCCGATTAGGCGCCCCTCCCGGTGGATTTTCCATCCTCTCTCTCTCTCTCTCTCTCTCTCTCTCTCTCTCTCTCTCTCTGTGTCTCACACCTCTTTCCCGTTGCACCCTTCTTTTTTGAGAGTTTTTTTTTTTAGCTGTGTCAGTTATTGATATAGTCGCTCCCTTATCGATATAATTAATTAATTTGAGTTCACACTGGTACACTCTGGTGTTTATAGTAAAGAAACCTATGATAGCAAACAGACGCCAACATCATTCTGCGTAGTAACTGCGTAGTTCCTTACACATACAACCCTGATACTAATATGTTTATTACACATCTAACCCCATCCATAACATGTTTATTAGACCTTTAACCCTGACACTGTACTGGGTTGGACCCCCTTTTTGCCTTTAGAACTGCCTTAATTCTTCATGCCGTAGATTCAACAAGGTGCTGGAAATGTCCCTTAGAGATGATGCTACTGTATATATTGACATTTATTATATATTGACATATATATTGACTGCAGATTTGTCATGATGTGAATCTCTCGTTCCACCACATCCCAAAGCTGCTCTATTGAATTCAATTCAATTCAATTTTATTTGTATAGCGCTTTTAACAATTAGCATTGTCCCAAAGCAGCTTCACAATCAAAAGAATTATTTAAGTTTGTATGGAATTTGAATAATCAAAATGGTCAGATAGTCCCTGGTGAGCAAGCCGAGGGCGACAGTGGCAAGGAAAAACTCCCTGAGATGGTAGT
>JAQMYJ010000006.1:24995727-25006115 GCA_030014305.1 Clarias laeviceps | reverse complement strand
TAAGCGCTGAAGCTTAAACTTCAGATTTAGACTCTGTACACCTGGGCCAAGTACTAAAGGCAAAAAAAAAAAAAAAACCCACGGTGGGATCGTTGGTGAAACCTGGGGAAAGAAGGAACACCCTGGAATCGTGTGTCCGAGTCAAAGTGAAGTGCAAGAGGGAGAAAGAGTGTGTGGCGAGAGAGCAGGCGAGAGAGAGAAAAGAAGAGAAGGAGAGAAGGAGGGGGAGATTCGGGAGTGCGAGAGTCGTCCCTGCCCTCCGTCTCTACATAGTGCTGCCTGCGCTCTTTCCTTCACGCGCACACACACACAAACACACACTCTCTCTCACACACACACACACACACAGGCACAGACAAGCATACACACACAGAACGAGGGAGGGCGAGAGAGAGAGAGAGAGAGAGAGAGAGAGAACAGATCGCAGCAGAGATGCAGCAGGAGGTTTTTCGAGGTACGTAGTCTTGTTGTGTGCTTGCCTGGTGGAGAAATGAAGAGACCGTCAGACTCTTTTCTCTTTTCTCGTCCTTCTCTTCTTCCTGCGCCCGCGCTCTCCTTCTTCACCACTATCATATCGGCTGTTGTTGGTGTTGTTGTTGTTGTTGTTGTTGTTGTTGTTTGGGTTCTGCGTAGGACACGAGAAGCGAGACGAGAGGAGTGTTGTCCTGTTTGTGTGTGCGCGAGCATGCCTGTGTGCGTGCGTCTGTGCGTATGTGGAAGTGCGACTGTTTGTGTGTGCGAGTGAGTGTGTGTGTGTGTGTGGTGCTAAACAAGGCCTGCCTCCCTTATCCTCTCCTCTCGTGGCTCAACCACGCAGTTCTTTTTCACGGCCGATGAGTCACTCCGATTTAGCAGAAACTAAGACGTGTATTTATTTTTTTCTTTCTAAAGGAATATATTTTACAGGTTTTACTTGTAATTTGCGCTACATAGCGTTTTGTAGCAAGTCTACGTTTAGTTGGGAATGACTAAAATGGTACAAGTTTTGGTGTGTGAAATTGTGAACGTACAGATGAGACGAATATGATGCATATAAAATGGCCACACATGTTATTCTTTTTTTTTGTTGTTTTTTTGGGATGTTTGAATGTTTTAAAGATACATCACGTTCCTTTTTTTTTTTATGTGTACCGCCTGTTTGAAACGGGCCGTAGGACTCAGAGGGATTATGATGTAGGAGTGAGCAGTTTGCTCGTTTACTAAACATTTATCTGGGTGTGTGGGGGGTGGTGGTGATGGTGGTGGTGCTGGAGGGGTGATTTGGTTGTATTTGAGCTTGTCATGGCTCAAACGTTTTTGCATTTTCACATTTCAAAGCTTACAGGTTTAAATTATAACATGACGACGAAGTGTCAATTGGGACTCCCTGACAAGTTTATAAGCTCCTAGGAAAAGAGTTTCGCTAGATTTGCTAGATTGCTTATTTGTACCAACCTCTTCCTTCCCTCTAAACATTTTATTAGACGTTTGCAGTTTTTATAGGAGTTTTATAGCAGTTTTCTTTTGCACTATTATAGGAGTCAGTTGCAGACCATGCCAAGCGTGGCATTTTCCATGGGTACAGCCGCTGGAACATGGCTTATCAAGACACACAGGCAGCACCTGAGCATCTTAAAGATATAGGACAGGGTTTCCCCGTCCATACCTCCAGCTCCCACCCTGTTCTTGCTCGGCTGGTCTAACTCCTTTCCACCATCTCCATCTCTCCTCTCCTCCCCTTCCCTCTGGCCGGCTCAGCCATGTTTTTTTGGCCAGGGGGGTTGTTCAGAGTTCAGGATCTAGTCACAGCCCCCTTTTCACAGTCTGGTTCTGCCTAGTCCGGAGTCACAGGCCTGATGGAAACCATAGGCCTTCGTAGTTGACTTTTTTTTCAGTACTAATGACATCATAAAAAACGTAGGCTATCGAATATCGATACACAATCTAACAGAACCTTCTTTCTTACTAAAATGACATCATTTCACAGATTTCCCTCCTTTCCTAACCTGTTCTGTCAGTTGCTATGTATGACAAGCAAAAAAACATAGAGCGACACACATCAAGATTTGTTTTGCACCATTACTTTGACAGGACATTTTTAAGGGTGGTACAGACAGTGCCTCGAATGTTTGTCTCCCTAACTGTTTCAGGCGGTTGCATATTCGAGTAGAGGGGGAGCCGGAGTGCTGGGGATGAAAGGGAGGGAGGCGGTAAAGCCCCTGTCACGCTTGGCCAGCCTCTTGAGCTAAGGACGGCTTGTTGAGAGGCAGTGTGTGCGTCACGCACAAAGGGTGACGGAAACAGGGACAGATGCATTTCCTCATCCATAGCACGAAACAAATTTTGACATGTGGAACCCCTTGTAAGCATTTCTTTCCCTCTTCTGAGGCTGTCATGTTCACATGGATTGAAGCAGGTGCAGTGTTTGGTCACTGATTCCTTAATATTTCACCCATACGTTTAATAAAAAGATAACCGATCCGCTTGATAAACAGCTTGCCTTGACATCTTTAGCTTTTCCTCTTGTGCACTTCCTGTCACTGTAGATTATGTAACATTTATAATTACAGCGCTATTTGTTTAGTACTTCCTTTATACTGTCAGTGGCTATGTTTGTGGTGTTCTGGTGACGCTACCTGTCAGGCGGCTTGTTTACAGGCAAACCGGTTGGTATGCGTCTTGCAAATGTGCTAGGTGTGTGCAGGGCTGTGGTAGAGAGTATGTGCTTGTGTGTGCTTGTCCCTGTTAATGTGTGTGTGCGTTCGTTCGTGTGTGTGTGTGTGTGTGCGCGCGCGCGCTCGTACGAGCGTGTGTCTATGTGTTTGGCTGTTCCTGTCTCTGGCCTGGCTTTTTTTTCACCGCCTCTCTCCGTCTCTCTCGCTCTCTCGCTCTGCAATAACAGTGCTGACCTAGTTTCAGTGTGTTCAGGGCTGCTTGTGGAATTTTACAGAGGCCTGCCTGCCTGGCTAAAACACAGGCAGAAAAGCATGACTGGGGATTTTTCATGTGCGGCATAATTGCAGATAACTTAAACAAAATGACTTATTTGACATGCTAATTTGCCAGAAGAAGCCAGAATTTACTGAGCTAACACACATATTGTGACTAAAAAATACCATATTCATTGAAGACAACAATTGTTGTGAACTTTGAATTTCTTCTATGAATGATATATAAAACGTGGATTAGAGGAAGCATTGCCCCCTGCATGAACGCACACACACACACACACACACACAAACACATTCACACATACACACTGTTCTCTGTCAGATCTTTAACATATGCTACCTTGCACATGTTTGTAGAAATATACCATCAACATTCTTAGTTTTTAAGCTGACAAATAATAAAAATTTACTTTGCCGTGGAGCAGCGGTACTGCGTTTTCAACTTTGTCATACTTAAACTTAAAATTAAGATGACTGAAACAAAAAATGAATGGTGTGTGTTTTTTTATTTATTTCAAATGTATGCTGTTTAATTGCATTAGTCAAGCTTGGTTTTTGAGAGGCAATGCTTTTGTCATCTTCACTAGGTACTTGAATACCTGGTTATTTAAACACTTTTCTGTGTGTTTTTCAGGTTTGGGGGTGGGGTCGTGGGGTCCAGAATGGACGACTGGCACCCCCTCCACACCAGAATCGTACCCTTGGAGCTAAATGAACAGCACCTGTCTGGCCCTGCTTCAATCAATGTGAAAACTCAATTCAACGTCCAAGTAAGAATCATCGCTGTGTACAGCATTCACATCCAAGGACTGAGCTTTTCACCAACTGGGTCTACTCCTTTCCTGAATGGCTGGCAATCTTCCGTTCCAGTGGTGGACACTTATCTAACGTTTACCTCGCTCTGGTCAATATTTCTGAGCTTACAGAACTGTATTTACGCATCTTGCTTCCTTAAGGGTCTGTTTAAAGTGTTTGGCCTTAAAAAGTGTCTCGAGGGACTAAAGGAAAAGACTCAAATGAAACACAAAAATAAACAGATGAGAGGAGACAGGATGGGAGAAGGGACGGATGAAGTGGATGGTACAAAAACAACAAGGATATCCCTCAGTTTTCCAATCAGCGCTGGACTGCCAGGTTTCTCTGCACAAAAGCACTGTCCGATAATTCATCCCCCTTCGTCTTCTATACCATTTGATAGGGATGCTTCAAATAGCACTGCATGGAAGGATGAAAATCTCAGAGACAAACCTTTATCAAAAGGATCGAAATCTGAATACCTATCCTGCTCTTCTTCCTCCACCCTCCCCATTGATTTGACTGCACCTGTCAGTAAGAACTGCAAATCCACTATGTCTTTTTCTGTGGCTGGTAGTGGCCCCCACTTTCCAACATCTGCATTGCACACGTCTGCTAAAATGGACTACTCAAGAGAGACATCTGGAGCTAGTCTGCCTAATGACTATCCAGAACACTCAACAACAGAAACTGCACATATCTTATTCAACCTGAGTGCAAGAGCCTACCAGGGTCAAGTGACAAAGGACCTGGAAAGCGCAAAAGGCAAAAAACGTAAAGGAAACAGCCTACATGTTGAACTGAGCCTCCCTCTTCCCAGTATAAACCCACCATCATCTTCATCAAGCCCTCCTCCTCTTTCACCCCCTTCTGTCTCTCCATTGACCCTTCCTCCTCCATCTTTCCACGACTCCTATCAAGCAGTGCCAAAACCAGAGCTGCTGTGTGGGGTTTGCCACCGTCTGTTCAGCACCGCCTCGTCCCTCACTGTGCACATGCGTCTTCATCGGGGTGGACGACTTCTCAGCTGCCGCCATTGTGGCAAATCTTTTATCCATAATAAAAGACTGCAGTCCCATGAGGCAACCTGTCGGCAAGCACTGCCAGCTCTCTCTATCCAGCCTAAACAGGAACCTTTGGAGGAGGGGAACGTGGAGAAATCAAATGAAGCAACAGAGACAGAGCAGCTTGGGCAAGAGACAGGACCTGGACGACCCATAAAGAAAGCACGAGGTCTCCAAGGACATCATGCCAGGGCACTGTCTCACAGTGATGCCCTTAGGGATGAGGATCACTTTGTGAAGATTGTTGATGGACATATCATTTACTTCTGCTCAGTGTGCGAGCGCTCCTACATGACTCTGTCAAGTCTCAAGCGCCACTCTAATGTGCACTCGTGGCGTCGGAAGTACCCGTGCCACTATTGTGACAAGGTTTTTGCTCTTGCAGAATACCGCACCAAACATGAGGTGTGGCACACTGGTGAAAGGCGATACCAGTGCATATTCTGCTGGGAGGCCTTTCCTACCTACTACAACCTCAAGACGCACCAGAAAGCATTCCATGGCATTAGTCCTGGCCTTATCTCAAGTGAGAAGACAGCCAATGGAGGCTATAAACAGAAGGTTAATGCACTTAAACTGTACCGGCTACTACCTATGCGCTCTCAAAAACGGCCCTATAAGACATACAACCAGGCTTTGGCCGATGGACTGCTCAAAGCTGACCCATCATCTACTTTGCCTTTGCCTCTAGGCTGCAGCCTCCCTCCAAGTCTGGGTCCCAGTAAACTGGACTCTTTTCTTAAAGATATTCATCCACAAGACATTAAGCCAGATCCTGAGCGTTTCCTGATCAAGATGGACACAGAGCAGTGCAGGAAGCTGGCAACAGTGGAGCCAGAGGTATCAGCAGAGGTCATTGAGAAGGAAAGGTCAGATTTACATCACTCTGGCAACAGCAGCATCAAAACTAAAAATGTCAAAAACCCAGAGACGGCAGTTTCTTCTGTCATTACATTTGGACATAGCAAACCCTCAGTCATTATGCATAGCACAGCACTCCCATCCTCTGTCATTGTTCAAAGAGGTAAGACCCTCTCTGATGATGGAAAATGTACTTCTGAGAGCAGTCATGCAATGGATAAGAGTTTGCAAAAAACACTTAAAAAGCATTCACAGAAAGATCATACACATGGCCGTAGTATGTGGAACACAACTGGTACAGAAGTCTCAAAAATCCAACAGCCAACAGAAAAGGTTCACAAGGGAAGAAAAGCTCATAACAAGAGTGAGTCTAGCAAGGTGGTTCCTATATCTGTGGGTTCAGGGGTCAAAGGAAATGGGCCTCTTTGTCAAATCACTGTACGCATAGGGGAAGAGGCTATTGTCAAAAGGAGTATATCTGAGACAGACCTCATGAGAGACAAAGGTCCAACAAGTAAAGACAAAAAGGGCAACTTCCTGCATGGAGACCAGAGAGAACCACGGCATACCCACCACCATCATCATCATCGCAAGCACCACAGTCATCGCAGTTCTAGCCAGGAAGAAAGAGATTTTAAACTGCCAGGCAAGGTGAGGAAGTATTTCTTACGACAAGAAGTCAGGGAGGATAGAAATGATCACGATGGTGAAGACAACCTATGGAGACCCTATTATTCATATAAGCCCAAGAGAAAGGCTTTGCATATGCAGAAGATCAAGAGCTGGCAGCGCAAAATGCACTACAAACGATCACTGCGACTGATGAAGCGAGCAGAAAGACTAATGGATGATGTAAACAAAGAGGGAGATGGGGAAGAGGAAGAAGAAAAAGATGAAGTTAAAGAGGAGGAAAACGAGGTTTTTCATCAGAAGGAGATCAAAGATGATGCTCAACCTCCTTGTATTCCCACAACAGAAGAGAAGGAGGAAGAGAAGGAGGGTGCTGGAAAGCATGATCTTTCTTTCTCCACAGCTTCATCCCAATCCAATCTGAATCCCCAATACACAGTTTCCCCTACCATCAAGCAACGTTGGTCAGGAGACCAGGCATCTGAATGTGGATCTTGTGGTCGCTGGTTTTCTAGCTCAAGGAAGCGAGACAAGCATGAGCTAACACATCTATTCGAGTTTGTGTGTCTGCTTTGCAGAGCTACTTTCCCTTCTCAGACTAAATTAGAGGAACATCAAAGAACCAGTCACCCAAAAAATAAACCCCTGTCTACCTCTGCTTCATGTAATTCAGAGTCATCAAGCAAGGAAAATTCGATGGAATTAGAGGAGACAAGCAGTGTATTAAACAGGCGGTTCTTAGAAAAGGGAAGTGCAGCTCGCTTGGGAAGAAGACCATTGACTAGATATACATGCTCACAGTGCGATAAAGTTTGTAAGACTGCTGCTGCACTAAACTGCCACTTGAAGAGGCATGAGCTAGGCAACACTACGGAGACCATACAGCCAGTGCTGGACATTCAATGTCATAATACTGTTGTACCAGAAGTAGATAAAGTTCAAAGGACAGATTTGGACAATACACCAAGGCACGCGCAACCCATACCAGTTATCATCTCAAATCTCAAATCAGGTTCTCAACACACACAGAGACTGGAAGAGCACCAAAGATTAGCTACTGGGGAAAGTCCAAAGTTAGCAGCTTTTGACAAAATCCAGAGTTCACATTTGAGCACTGTATCTTCCCCAGTTAGACTCAGCCCAACACCAGAAAGGCCAAAGGTCATTTCTCCTAGTCTCCCCAGTGTGTTGGCAATGAATGGAGCAGAATGCCTGGACTTCCGAACTCCCGAGAAACGGAGTCTAAATGTACAGGATCAGAGGAGGAGAAGCCTCACACCCACAGACAGACCAAACCATGTATGTCAAGTCCAAATGGCAGAAAAGGTTAGAACAGAAGCAGATCCATCTCTATCTTCTGCATTACAATCAGTCAAAGAGAAGGTGTTGAGCGATCAAGAGGTAGAAACACCACAACACAGTGATGTTCACATCAGTGATCCTTCAAAAGAGGCTACACAAGAGGCTCAAGATCTTCGAGTATCCAGAACAGCTTGTAGGATCCAAGCAGAGGATTTGTCTATGCCAACGATACTGGCAAGGGAAAGGGAGTTTTCCCAGCAAACTGTATACCAGTACTCGAGCAACAAAATCCGTTCTACGGAGGATGTGATGCTCCTAGTGCCCAAAGAGGAGCCACTGAGCCCTGTGCCCTCTCCCACATGCTCTGTTATTCAAACCACTCACAAAGGACCCCCACAACTGCACCCACAGTCCCCTTGTCACTCTCCAAGACCTTTAAACCTACAGTTGCGGTCACATTTAGAGACAAACCAAGCACATCAAGGAATGCACAGTGCTGAGAAACAAAGATCTGTGCTTACAACGTGTTCAGATCACAGCAGTGAACCCCCCTCTTCTCGTTCTGCACTGCACCCCCAAGTGCCCCATTCAGAGCCAGAAACAAAGGACAGCACCTCTTCAAGAGATCCCTGTAGAGAATCTGGCTATCCTGTTCAGGAGTACGCGCTTCCCTTAATCATACCAGGGGGTTACTGCTCTAGTAAGAAACAGGAGGATCAGATGCTCATGTCGTACCCTTCTGCACCCTTGTCTTTTGGTGCACTGGGGAAGATGGTACCCCATCCTGATTCAACAAAACTGCCATTTTACCCCGATCCCTATCAACTCCTCTATGGCCCACAACTACTTCCATACCCGTACAACCTTGCCACCCTGCCTATGGCTCTTAATATGATGGCACCAGGGGACAAAGTCGAGCCCTTGCCCTTTTTACCCACTCTTTTCAACTATGCTGCAGTAGGTGCCCCTTTGCCACACCCTATAGTAGTGAACCCCAGCCTATATAATAGCAGCAGTAGCACAAAGCGCAACAGTGACAACCCATGAACGTACGTGGAGTCCACAGCACTGAAGGAATACTGTACAGCTAATAAGAGGACCAGACTTTAGATGGAAGATGAATTGTTGCTGTTTGTAAACTGAACTACTTGCACAGACGTTTAAGTCTTTTTGAAAAAGTAGCAAAAAAACAAAAACAAAAAAAACATAGGTGTATGTACAAAATTAAATATAGTGAAGTAATAGAGAGGTGGCTTGGAGGCAGGACCTGTGGTTAAAGAGGAGGTTGTGATCTGGTGATCTGGTGAGCTACTGGTTCAGTGTGGAGCTCTTCTCTTTGCCAATGGCAAAAACGCACCTCTGACACACCACTCCTCTCCCTCTTTAGAAGAGTTAGAACTTGGGTATCCGTCCTCTCAGATTTGTTGTAATAACTGGTATAAATAATACATCTGGACAGCTAACAGGGTGTGTATTCTGGAAAAAAAGACAAAAAAAGTGCTTTCCGTTAGTGACAATATACCAATAATGATCATATTTGTAGGTCTGATATAGGCTTTTATTACTGCAAATAGTATAGTAATATAGGGGCCAAGCTCTGGAAAAATACACATTCAATTCAGTGAAGGAAGACAATAGCATATAAGCAGTTTATCGTGTGTGTGTGTGTGTGTGTGTGTGTTACAACCTTTCATCATGCATGTAGTTTGGGGTAGCTGTCTTTTTAACAACATTATGTAGGTTTTGTTGTGTGTATTTTCAGTACTGGCTTCGATGTGAGCGTCTGCACCGTGTGCGTGTGTGTGTGTGTGTGTGGGTGTCTTGAGGGTGATGTGTGCATGCACTGCACAGTTGTAGCCAGCAACGTTTGTGCTATATCCGCCTCGCTCAGTTAAACGGATATTGATATCGATGCGGATATATGAGCATCATTCCTGGACAGGCTGTTACAACTTTTTGTAGATCAGCAAGTAGACAAATTAGATGAGGTTCTTCCTTTGTCAGTCACAACTTTAATAGCTTACCTACATGTCATATTGGATGGAGTTTGTTCATATGTGATCTTTTCTTCTTCTTCTTCTTTTTTTTCTTTTTAAACTAACCAGCATCATGGTTGCTTGGTAATTTAAGGGCAATTAAGGATGGACTGCATTTTGCAATGTCATGTACACAATATGTTTGTAGACCAGGTTGGACTGATTGTTAGGAGGCTCGAGTGAAGAACTGGACACAAAACCTTTTTTTTTTTCTTTTCTTTGTTTTTTAAACATCCGAGTACTCGTCAATTACCTTATCGTCGTTTCTAGAAAAGAAAAATAAGTTTAGTGGCCTTCTCCTCCCCAGTGCCCCCTGGTGTCCACCAAAGACACTCCATTTACTTGACTGAAATCTGAGAGAGACCGAGGTAAAAAGCAGATGAGAGCGACAGAGAGAGTGGGAGGGAAGTGGAGCAAAGTGCAGCGAGTCTGTTATCGCCAGTAGAACTTCCATTACAAAGTCGCAGAAAAATAAAGCTCTAAGCAGCTGGTGAATACCGTTTTTCAGGCAGACGTGATCTAAGAAGCCTGTTTCGTGTGAGCTGGGGGTTATGTTGGCTAGCCAACCGTCTCTCTCCACGTCTCCTCTGCAGTGCACAGAAACAGCAAGAGTTGACGTCAGCTCCTCCTGACGTCTGCGCGTGGTCTGAGTTGCAATGCTTAGGACTTGAAAAAAAAGAATAAAAGAAAGAAAGAAAGAAGGAAGGAAAGAAAGAAAAAAAGAAAAAATTCTTCACTGACCTGGAGTGGCCTGAACACTCCTTTAGAAC
>JAQMYJ010000006.1:24969460-24995627 GCA_030014305.1 Clarias laeviceps | reverse complement strand
TCACTGACCTGGAGTGGCCTGAACACTCCGTTAGGACTTTCCTGTTTTTATATATATATATAAAATATATATATATATATATATATATAATTATATATATAACTTTTTAAAACAATATAATTTGTTTATTTTACCTATTTTTCCCTTTTTGATAGAGAGATTTGTGAGGATTTGTGAGGATTGTGCTTGAAGGTGGTCTTTCAAGTGCATACAAATATGAATGTAATTTTAGTCATGAGGTTTAAAAAAAACACATGAACAGTATGGTAGATGTTTTCTGACTTGAAAAATAACATGTAATAACGAACCGCTATGAGGTATTCACATATATACAGTAGACTTAGAAACATGTCTAGGAACTTGGATTCAATATAATCATAACGCATGAGCAGCACTCGCTTCTTCATTATTCTCTGGTATCGCCATAACAATCATTACATCGCTTTCTTTCTCATGTGTGGTTCTTTTTTTTTTTCTTTCTTTTTTTTTTGCTGATGGTTGGCTTGAAATACTATCTGCTGTAAAACTCTCTATTTCCAATGAATCTTTCTTTTCGTTCTATCATTTTTTTTTTTTTTTTTTACTTAAAACTGAAACCAAACCAAAAATAAGACCGCCCTCGATCCTGACGATGTGCTCCGTGACTTTTACAGAGTTACAGCACATGCTGTCCACTTATAAAATTCCCCACAAACACGAATCACTCACACTGTGATTTTTTCCCCCTCCTTACCGCTACTGAACGTTTTATCCTGTCTTTTTAAAGCAAACTCGTTGAAGCCGCAGCACTGTTCATTTCCGAACACAATGAGAAGATTTGTTGCTTTTCTTGGGTGTAGGTACTTCCATGTAGCGTGTGTGAGTGTGTGAGTGTCAGTATGTCTATGTGTGTGTGTGTGTGTGTGTGTTAGAGCACATTTGAGGAAAAGGAAAACCAAAACAAGCACTATATCCCTTGAGGCTTGCCACCAAATCAAAGTTTGGTTTTGGATCTTTACCAACCTGTTGTTAAATCCTCCTCACACACTTTCCTCATGAGCAGTGTTGGGTTGGAACAGATTGCGTGCAATCTGATTAATCAAAGAAAAACACGTTTCAGAAATATCTGTCATCTGACCGCAGTTACTTTTTTTTTAGATTTTAACTGATATATAAAAAATATAAATATATATACTGTTTATATATTTCCTCCTTTTTTGGATTGGCCTTTGCTAACCTTTCTCATTTTAGTCAAAGCATTCCAGCTGTGTTCAAATCATTCCAGCTCTGATCTATCAATAGACGGAGCTAATTTCTGGGCCAGAAAAATACAAAAAAAAAAATAGAAAGAAATAAACCTGATACAAACGTTACTGTGAATCACATTTTTTTCCTCAAGCTATCTTTGACGCGTATTGATTACACATTGATTACAGACTTTATCTTTAATAATAGATGACGATAGGACTGTTATATAAACATAACACAAAACTTTAATAAATTACTGTTATGCTAGATCGCACACAATTCTCTAAAAAAAGTTTTTTTTTTTTTTTGGTAGAATAATAAATACACAGTCAGTTAAATTTTTTTATTAGTTCTTTTTTTTTTTATTATGACAAAGCCTATAAGAAGCCCCAAGTATTTTTTTTTATCCAATCTTAAACTTTACATTTAAATTTAGATTTTTTTATTTTATTTCCTTATTTACTCAACACTGCTCATAAGGGAAAACATCCTGTTATACATCCATAATAATGTCCATAAAAAGCAGAGAAAAATCTAAAAAGTAGATATATACATTTCTCACATCAAGTTTCCTGATTTTAAATTCCTTAAAATCTTTTTCATATAAGCTGCCAAGAACAGACATTACGTTAATTTATGATCATGCACTTTACCAAATTTTTGATTACCAAACCAAATTTGTAATTTCATGTACCATGTGTATTATTATTATTATTATTATTATTATTATTATTATTATTATTATTATGTTAATCTCATCTCACAATGTGAATGTTGAATAACCAAGGACCTATTCTAGAATCCTGCGAGCAGGACAAACATTTCAAGGCAGTTTTATTTGCCATCAAAATACGGTCTTTACAAGCAAAATGACAGAATGAGTGTAGGTGAATGCACCTAGTTACTGTATCAAGGGTCACACACCCCACACACTGTTTGTGTTTAAGCTCTTACTAGAATGCAAATATTTGAAACACACGAAGCAACCAGCAGAAGACCCCAATAGGACATGACGACTTCAGTCCGAATCGCTAAAGGTTTAGCTACGTACTGTATGTGTGTTCAGCAGGTCTAGTCTTAGGCATGTGATGGATTTTGTCCCGGTATTGTGAAAATGTACAAGCTACAATCGTGCCATTGTTTTAGAGGTTCACATATTTGGCCTGAAATGTTTCCTGAAATGTTTGGTTGTTTCTTGTTTTTTTTTTTGTTTTTTTTTTGTTTTTTGACACACAAAGGTTCTGTTAACACATTGCCAAATCTAGCCTGTAATAATCTATATTTTTTTGTTCACTCTATTCCTTCGCTCTAGTTCTTCAGTCTCCCTCTGTCCATGCTACAACCATACAAATAAAGTATTAACCTGATGACCTACTGAAGAGTTTTGAATCAGTTCCATGGTCGAGGCAACAAATGCAACATACTCTCCTGTTTTGTTTTACTTGTTTTTTTTTTTTGTTTTGAAGGGAAAAATTAAAGAAAAAAAGTTTTGGGTCAAGAGGTGCAATGTTAAAAAAGTAAAGTAGAGAGAAAAGAGTTAATGTGCTCTTAGACTACACTTTGTTTTTTTAAAGGCATTCATAATTTTAAGAAACGTCCTCTAGCATTAAATTCACATCCAGATGTTTAGGATCGCCTTTACTATTTTCATATAGAGAAATCTGGTTTATTACTTTTTTTTTCCCCACTGAATGACCTTCGTCACGTGATATAGTAAAATCAACTTGCTCGGAGTGCTGTTATAGGGAAATAATCAACAACAGGTTAAAGTAAATTAATTATATCTGATATTTAAACGCTTATAACTCAAGCAGCACACATTCATGCCAGCAACATAGCACTTGACAATGACTGATTTACACAACAACAACAATACAATAATACAATAATAAGTCCTGTTTGTGTGTGTCAACAGGGGAGGTGTCAGACATTAACCTTTCAGATATTTCAGGTAGAAGCAAATTCATCCTTACTTTTAAAATTCGTAAATGTTAGCGCTACCAGAATGTCAAAGCCACCAAATGCTCACATTATTATTATTTTAGTTATAGAAACAACCGAAAAAAACAACCAGAAAACCATATGCATCTGTGGTATTTCTTTTTTTTATTATTATTTTTTTTTTGCTCAGTCATGTTTGTATTGTTGGTTAGAATTAAATTCTAATTCTCTTCTCAGGAACAACCATGGAATTAGAAAGTGTGTCCAAACTTTTTCTACACTGTAAAACGATACTGAAGGTGTTTATTATCCAAAATACACTATAATCTCCTTTGAACAGTTGATATTGAGATGTTTCTGCTACTTTTGCTCTGTAAAGCTTCATAACGGCTCTAATCTGAGGTGCTGGTTGTTAATTGGTGATTTCTGAGGCTGGTGACTTTAAACGAATTTCTCCTCTGCAGAACAGGTAAGTTTTGGTCTTGTTTTCCTGGGAAGGTCTTCATGAGAGTCAGTTTCATCATGGAGCTCGATGGGTTTTGTAAACATTTCCATACATTTCCATTTAGGCATTTGGCAGACGCTCTTATCCAGAGCGACTTACATTTTTATCTCATTATACATCTGAGCAGTTGAGGGTTAAGGGCCGTGTTCAAGCAAAGTAAACGCACTATAATAGAACGATACTGTTCTTACAAGAATTATTTCAGAACAGCTGACCTTCATGTCTTAAAATGACAACTGACTAAATTGTTACGTTCTTAATTACCTAACTGCTAAAACACAGTATTGGTGCTGGTTTTATTATTTTTTTAAGATATAAGCCGAAGACAATACTTTTGAAGTTTATGCAATTTAGAAGTGCTAAATCTTGCTAACTTCAGCCATTTGGGAGAGATGATTTTATTTTTGCCCCAAAACCAGCCATTTTTCAGTGTTATACTGTCTCGCTTTAAACAACAAAAAATTTATTAGCAAAATTAAAATGCTAAATATTCATATTTCTTTATCAGTATTGATACTGAAAGTGTTTGAAACACTTTTTAGTACCAATACCATGTTTTGGCCTTAATGCCATATGTGTTATTTCATAGTTTTGAAATCACTAAACAAAAAACACTGAATTAGAAGGTGCTTCCAAACTTTTGACTGGTACTGTATACATTCTTTTATACCACAGCAATTGCACTACAATGACAAGATTCAATTTATTAAAAAAAAAAATGTTAG
The DNA here is from genome assembly GCA_030014305.1 of Clarias laeviceps. NCBI lineage: Eukaryota > Metazoa > Chordata > Actinopteri > Siluriformes > Clariidae > Clarias > Clarias laeviceps. The sequence continues at coordinate 24,991,229 of JAQMYJ010000006.1, read as the reverse complement.
ATTCACCTTCTAATCTAATCCTCTTTCTTTACTGGTATTATTTTCTGAGTTGTAGAACAATACTGAATGCATCTAAAACATCAAATCATCACTTTTAAACAGTTATGATCTATTTGAATGTTAAGATGTGTCCGCTACTCGAGTTGATGATTTTTAAAGCTGGTAACTCTACAGTAAATGCACTTCTCCTCTGATGTAGAGGTAAGTCCTGGTCTTCCTTTCCGGGGCTGATCCTCATTAGATCTGGTTTCATAGTACAGTAGCTTCACGTTTGATTGTTTTTGTGCCTCTGTTTGAAGATGCTGTATATTCATTTGTTCTTGCAAGTTTCCCAGATGGACTGACCGTTACGTATTAAAATAATGACGAACTGTTGTTTCTCTTTACTTAATTCCATAATTCTGCACATTTAATCTCATAGTGTTGATGTTTTTAGCATGTATAAAATAAAACAATAAAGAAAAAAAAAAACACATGGTTTAGAAAATTTTAACCGGTACTGTATAAAATAAGAAACGTTTATGAAGCAAGTTTATGTGAACTGTGAAGATACACAATAAACTTCTTTGTCCTGAAGTTACATTCAGAGCTTTACTCCTAACTGTTACAGAACGCTGACACTGGAGATTCCTTCCTTTAATTGTTAAATAAATAATTTCCGCATTAAGGGTTTCGCCACCCACATTATTATCTACACATTATTCTTGTATATATCTATATATTATGTATATGTATATACTGAGGAATGTGAATAATACAGCCTAAAAACACTGCTTTGGGAATTTTTTTATTTATATGACATAGTGAATGAAACATGCCCTATGAGAGCCAATCAACACGTACAGGTTCACTTTTTTGTAATGTGCAATACATATAAAGTTGCCACACCTCACAGCATCAGATATGAAGATACTGATAAGGAGATAAGATAAACTGCTATAAATACAGAACATATCGGAACAAGACAATAAAAAAAATATATAGATACAACCAGATAACCATGCATCTACACAGTGTTCAGAAATGACCTTCATCATGGTCCATGTACACATTACTGATATTCATAACGAGGTCTTTTAAGAGAAATCTGCTACCTTTGCAGCTGACACATACCGGCGCACTCATTCCATGATGAGAGCATATTTAAAATACAAGCCATGATTCATGACCCTATCATCGGCCCATAACAGAGCAGCCAATCCCATGCTCACCTTCTCATGCGGGTGATGAAAAGATCAGGAAACCAACTCATCACCACAGTTTATATTCAGTGCCGGAGTGTGGCGAGCAGATTTTAATCATGAACCATCCTGGAAATGTCATCCAGAGAAAGATTGAGATACAACCGTGTTGACTGCCATGACTAGGTAAGGGCTATAGATCCCTTTACCCACGAGGGGTCAGCGGTACGGTAGCAAGGAATGATGTGACTAGTGCACTCCATATAAAGTTCAACTGCTTGGAAAAAAATAAAATAAAATACAGCCCCAAATGTGGTCAGACTAAATCATGAATGGAGATGGTAAAAAAATCAACAGTAAAAGCCAGAGCTATGTTTAATAGTGAAAGTAAGAGCATTTCTACACACACACACACACACACACACACAATGTGATGAGAACTCACAGGATTGTTACTAAACAGCTGCGTGTCCATAAAAAAAGACTTTTTAGTGAGACATGTCAGGCACCAGTTTGCTAGGCAGCATGAAGATTGGACTTTGGAAAAAGGAGTGATGGAAAAAGGTCATGTGACCTGACGAGTCTAGATTGAGCCTATTCCAGAGTGATGGGCGTGTCAGGGTGAGACGGGAAGCCCATAAAGCAATGCATAGTGTCAACTGTACAAGCCTCTGGAGACAGTGTTATGATCTGGAGTTGATCAGTCGCTCAGGTCGAGACTCAGTAACGTCATGGGGCAATAAAATGAAGTCAGCTGACGACCTGAATGTACTGAATCACCAGGTTATCATATCTATGGAGATAGCTTATTTAATCAAAGTTAAAGGTGACTAAATGAAATCTTAAAAGTGTAAAAAGTAACTTTTTTCTTTTCTTTTTTCTTTTTTGGACCAGGCAGTGTATTTATTACATAAATATGTATATCTGGTGTGGTTTTTTTTTTTTTGTCTTGTTTATTTTTTGTCTAAAAATATGGGTTTTTCTGTGTCTTGTCATCCAAACTCAAAATCCATTTTAGGTCACTAAAAACAGACCTTTTCGGGAAAAAAAAAAAAGATATTGCAAAACTCTATTTGTAGCCAAAAAAAAAGTCATTGCCTGTGTGACATACTGGATAAGAACTTTTTTCAGGCTTCAGATTGGCCAACATGGCTTTCCACTTTATAGCTCTGGCTGTTAGTTTGGCTTCCTTATGACTGTTTTCAGTCATTTTCATGTGGACATATGTACATGTGGACCGGGCCTAAGTGGAGCTTCTGTTCTGTTCAAGGCCCTGTGAATGAGTTGTTTCCGTAGAACCAATTACATAATACTGTAGTAAGCGTACTAATGTAAAACTGTTGAATTTTTATTTGGGAATTTAAACTCACACCTTCTGACCAATCAGATTCAAGAATTCAGCACACTGCTTATATTGGTAAAAAAAAATCTGTTTAAAGATGAATTAAGGATGACAAATTTCATACATTGATTCCTGGAAAGTTAAATAAAAAAAATCATGACAAGATATAGGTATATCCAGATCTAAACCCACATCAATAGAGTTTATGATGAAAATATTTTTCCTTTTTATAAGCGCCATTTTCAACCTGATTCAACGTATCCTTTAATTGTCAGATTATTGGGCATGTTTAAGTGTCGAATTACTGTGCTGGACACTTAGACCCTACAGGTCTGGATTTGAACACCACTGACCCCTCAAAAATGACCCCTTGATTAAAACCCCATTATTTCTCTCGAACCATAATGCAGTTATGCACCTCTATAATACAAGTACTGCATTGTTATAGTGATGTTATTATTATTATGATTAATAGTAGTAGGAATACAAGGGTTAGTCAAAAATTATCCACACGCTGGAGGTAGAATTTATTTTAGCTTACTTTTAGAAAAGACAAATAGATCATTGTACACAAATACATGTCGACAAGCTTTTGTATTCCATCATTAAAGAATGTTTTAGGCTGAGCTGCAAACCACGAATGCACCGCTGTCTTCACTTCTTCATCAGAAGTGAATCTTGGCTGCTTTCAGGGAACCGAACAGGTGACAGTTTGATGGAGTGAGATATCTGGACTATGGGGGGGATGTTGCTTTAACACCTCAAAATGAAGTGTCGACAGTGTAGGCAAAAGTGTGTGTGAGTCCACATTTTGTTTACAGATATGCAAAACGCTTCTTTTCATGCTCTTCTGTGAGTTGTTTTGGCAACAGGTACAATCCAGACCACAAAAAATGAATCACTGCACGCTGCTCTTCACAAGTGAGGCATCCACACCGCAGTTACACATGACCTGATGTAACACGTTCACACCTGCACAGCAGTGATGGAAAACGCTGATAAGACAGTGCAGTGTTAATATAACCGGAGTGACAATCATTTTTAACTCACCCTCGTAGTAATGGTTTAAGGCAACAAGCGTATAATAATAATAATGGTTTAAGGCAACAAGCGTATAATAATAATAATAATAATAATAATAATAATAATAATATTTTAAGTATAAAAATTGTACAAACATGTTTTTACCTAGTAGCATTGTAAGGTGCACCATGGAGGGTTAAAAGAAATCAGAAAAATTTAGAAAAGCGGTTAAAGGAAGGAAGTTTCACAGAGATGATACAGGGAGTCACGGTGACCCTTTCCAACATTTGCTTTGAAAACTGACAGCTAAGCTAAACACAGATCACCTTAGAGTTTATAAAGCCCACCCACGTACAACACACAGTCTATGTGAGTTCACTGGAACAGACAAACAAGCATCAATCGCCTCACAAAGGTCATCCACCGATCAGCCACGAACAAACAGAACCAACAGGACTAACAGGACGACAGGCAACTCGATATCCAGCAGCTTTTAAAACTTGTGTCAATAATCCCTCACATTTCACATATATGTGGTCAGGTGAGTGACGTGATCATGTGTGAAGGGAAGGTGACCTTGCTCTTTAACACATGTAAATGTAACGGTAAATAATAAACTGTGACCACATGGACAGAAAAAGTTGTATTACTTATTATTATTAGTAAGGAAATAAATGAAACCACATTAACCATGTGCGTAACATTAGAGCGTAAATAGTTTGTGAAAAAAGTCTCATCAAAATAACGTGCAGGCTAAATGACAGTGTATCATGTACAAAACTTACATGTGAAAAGTAAATTAATTATGGTGAAAAAAACATTAAAATGAATGAATAGTGTCTGAATCACAAAAATAAAATGAATTGTGTAAAACATAATTCTGACAATTAATTAGTCATAAAAGAAATTAAGGCGAAAATAAATGAATCATGTAAAAAGTCACACGAACAAAAACAAATCATTAGGAAATAATACCATGAAAATAAAAAAGAACCTTAAGTATAAACATTAAATTAAATAAATAATGCAGAAAAAAAATGCATGAATGCATGATTTAAAAAAAACTAGAAAAAACTTGAAGAAATGATTGCTAGCAAATGGAAACATAATAAAATGAAATAAATTATTAATGTAAAAGATGATAAAGAATAAAAGAAACATAAACATAAATTTGAATAATATTTTTTAATAATGTGAAAATAAATGAATTATGTCAAAAAAGCAACATAAAAATAAATTAACTAAGTGAAATAGTAATGTGTAAAAATAACCATGTCTGAAATAACATGAAAATAATTCATGATGTAAAAAAATATCAAATGAGAATAAATGTTTTATATGAAAAGAATCACAACAAAGCTGTTATTTAAAAAAGCATGCATGCTACTTCTAAAGAATTGCATGAATCATATCATGAGAAATGTCTAAAAACCCCATGTGTAAAGGTCATGTGATTTTTCTGGCTTAAAAACTGACAGTTATTAGTTTATGGGATATTTGTGTTTCCTTCTCATCCATCACTTAATCAACTGAATTTTTGTGATAACTTTATACAAAATACAAATTAAAAACCCTAATTATGGATATGAGCACACTGGAGTTTTATTAGATTCAGATATTTTTAGGTTTCCTAAGGACACATTTTTTTTTCAGCGACCTCGTGCATAAACCTGGTCAATCCCACTAAAAACAAACAGCCCAGGATCGATACCTGAGGCAAACATGTCTGCCATCTGATCTCACAGAGCCGATGTAAGACCAACCCAAACCGTCCGACGCTTCAAAATCTGAGAGATTAATGATCACTCACGGCAGTCCTGAGCTCCTTCCACAGCCCTTCTGTCCAGCTCCGGGTCAGCTGAAGAATGGACTACCTGAGGAAAGCCAGCGTGCTGCTCGGGTTTTACCTGAACCTTAACTGCCTTTGCTTGGCTTCAGCAATAAAGGTTAGACTGATTTTTTCCCTAAAATATTTGTTTTTAAAAATGTGTGTGTGTTTCATTTAAAATTAATTAAAGTTACGGTTTAGGATCAGCATTTATTTTATACCACAAGCAGCACAAGCGGAGTTTGGATTTTTTTTTAATTAAGTTTTGCAGCAAACTAATTTTAAAATTACATTGTCAGGAAGTCGCTAACATTAACAAACATTTTCTTTATATATGATTAACATAAACAATTTTATATGCATGAGAATGAGCAAAAGTTTGTGCACCCTAAAAAGTCAGGACTGAGTCTACACATTGCCACCTTTGGACGATGTTAAATTTTTGTTTTTTAATTTAGCTACAAATTTACATTTACATTTACATTTAGGCATTTGGCAGACGCTCTTATCCAGAGTGCTTTAAAGTTTACGATCTTTAAAAATTCTTTTATTCTTGTTCTTGTTTGAGGAATTATGAACTCGTGGACGTTGAGTGAAGTCTTTCATTGCCTTGCATACGTTTTCATACCTTTTACATTTTCTCATTTTGTAGTCACAACCTGGAACTGAGATAAACTTAACTGGGAGCTATTACATAATCAATAATACCAAATTTCTTGTGCAACCAGTTTTTATCAGATGTTACAAAGAATAAATGTTAAATGCATTTCTTGTACATCTATCCATATGATAATTAGGTATACAACATTAAAAGTTTCTACAATTAAAAAAATCTATAAAAAGCAGTAAACAGTAATTAAAGAAAAAGAGTCAATAATTGGTGTGTCGACTCTTTGTTTAAAATATAGTCTCAGGTACAGTTTATGCAGTTTTATAAGGAAATGAGCTGCTTAGTTTTACTGAGTCCTTTTGAGAAGCTCTCTTTTTGCTTTTTTTTTGTTTGTTTGAAAAGTGATACTGATAGTTACAATATGAGCAAATATGTGCAATACTGTATGTAAAACAATATAAAATTAATCCACTGGTTTCCAAAAAGCCCCAGCATCGTGAACAAGTACAGGATTAATTTCTGGAGATGTGTTAATCAGGGTTTAAGTTGAGTTTTGGAAAGAAAAAAATCCCTAAATTTGAACATCATGCAGAACAATATGAAGTCTATTATTCAAAAATGGAAAGACTAAAGCACAGCCACAACTCTAACCAAGGAGGTTCACTAAAAGCAATTGGGTTCTCCGGTTCGATCCTGACCTCAAGGTATTGTCTGTGTGCGGTCTTGTATGTGTTCTCGTTTATAAATAGATTAATAGGCAGTACATATAAAAAGTTACCTTTATCCAAATTCCCTGCTTACTATTATTGAGCATGTAAATATTCCAGTTTTGTTAGATATTGTCTAATTTGACTTGACTTGAAAAATAAACATTGTTTTTTTTTTTTTTTTTAAAAAGGGTGTATTTGAACAGAAGGTTGTGAGTTCGTATCCCAGTACTGCTGAGTCGTCATTCTCGGATCCTCAAGGAAAGATCATTAAATCTCAAATGCTCAGTGTACTGTATGTAAATCAAAAGATCTAAATGCAAGTGTGAGTCAAATGAAAAGATTTTTTAAATGTTGCACTGGTGATTGCAAATAGGTGGCCTGAAAGTGTCTCAAGTTTTGTTCAGTGCAACTGTTCCAGTGTTTGGTAACAGATTCCTCTAAAACAAAATAATAATAATAATAAAATAATAAGAAACTGAATTCTAGTTTTGTCTCACATTTTTCAAGGTTTTCATTTGACTCACCTTCTTACAACATTCTTTACCAAACCATACTATACATTTACTTGATACTGTATCAAACATACAGAGGACTTTTTATGAATGCTGTTGAGATTTTTCACACAAGCTCACTGAAGAAAAATATCTAAAAGTATCCAATTATTCTTTTAGTCATGTACGTACTGTATGTTTGCACTCAGAGATTCACTCATATTGATCATTTACATACTTATATCTTTTTATGTACAAAAGAGGATTTCAAAGAAATTTGTGGTAAAGATCAAAATACCAAAAAGTTAGGAAAGATCTTTGCGTAAACACTAAGCTTGAAGTCTGCATTAGTTCCTGCGTGTGTGGTTAACTGGGATTTCTTTTATCTCAGGTGCCAGGAAGTGAGGTCATCAACCTCGGTCATAAATCCACTGCCTGGGAGCCTGCAATGCACTTCAGTGTAAATCTGTCCTCCATTGCCAGGTCAGTCTAGAGGAACCTTTAATGATTAACTTACAGTAGTTTTTTTTTGGGAGACGAGTCTTGTTTATGGATTTGTTCTGAATCGTATGCTCTTAAGGCATTAAAATAAAATAATTGCCGTAACTCATTTATTTAGACGGACAGTGGCACCTGATGATCCTTGTCTTCTTTGACCCAGAGAACATGACGGCTGTTGTTTCCAAAACCTATTAGACAGTCTGCCACTGTCCGTCTCAGGTGAGACAGAGCCTGGAGACGTCTTTGACTTCTCTGGACAGTATTGATGCATAGCTTCCTTAAGCCTTAAATTGCATTTGTAAATGCAAGGACAAATGGTGTTACTGGACAAAGGTTTATCGAAGTGTTCCAGAGCCTCATGATATCCTCTACAGAAGCATGACGGTTTTTAAGACACAGATTTCTGAGGGATCAGAGATGACATGCATTCAGAAGTGGATTTCGGTCCTCCCCTAAATGCATTAGGATTTGACGGGTTTCCTTGAACTTCTTGATGATAATGTGTACTAACATTGGGAAATGTTCTCCTGGAAGTATTGCATAATTTGCTTGTGCACCAGTTGGCAAATCACTCAATTCTTGCTCTAGAATGACTCTACCTTTCTTTGACTCTCCTTGTATATTGTAACGTAATTGGTTCACCTGTTTAACAAAACTTATTTCTCATCACCTTTTAATTTATACTAGTCACATTGTTTTTAGTCTTACATTGGCCCTGTTCTGGCATTTTTGGAGGATGTTGCAGCAACCAGATGATATCATGTGTGCAATTCACATGATAAATCAGTGATAATGAGTTGTTGTAGAGTTTCCAATAAAGTACAAGATGAAGGGATTTCATGGTTACTTTTAGTTATGTTTAGTTACTGTAACCACCCCATAGCTGATTATTTTCCTGAAACAGCATGTCTGGGAGTGTTTCAGAAATTTCCTCCAGAATGAATGCAATATAATAATAAATGCAAATTGCTGAATTGGTGATCCAGTACATTCAGGTCGTCAGCTGACTTCATTTTATTGCCACATAACGTTGCTGAGTCTAGAACTGAGCGACTGAAGCGACACCAGATCATAACACTGTCTCTACAGTGGACACTATGCATGATGGGTGCATCGCTTCATGCGCTTCCCTTCTTACCCTGACATAGTCCCAAACTGGACTCATCAGGTCACATGACCTTCTTCAATCGCTCCAAAGTCCAATCTTTATGCTCTCTAGCCAACTGAATCCTTTTTCTGATGAGTCTCACTAACAAGTGGTTTTCTTATGGACACACAGCTGTTTAGTCCCAATCCTGTGAGTTCTCATCACATTGTGTGTGTATGGAAATTATCTAACTTTTATTATTAAACATATGCTATGATGTTTATTGTAAATTTTTTTTTACTATCCAGCTTCACCAAGTGGTATAGTATATCTGAGTGGTCTCATGAACATTTCGTAACTGAATTCCATTCATTTTAATGTTGTTGTTGTTTCTTTTTCCTTTTGAAACCTGACATTATTTAACTAGGCAGAGTATAATAAACTGTATTTTCTTTTTAATTGCATCTTGTCCAAACCAAATTGCGGTGCCAACCCATCCTTCCAATCAAGTTATTCAGCATTTGTGTCACCAGTACTTTATAAAAGCTCTTACATTAGCTACTATAATCAACTGCTCATATAGCAAACAGTGCATTTCTATATCCAAGAAAGCAATGCAGCACAGCAGGAATTATTTTTGTTTCTGTTAATAGTGGCACGAAGCCTGCAGTGCCTCACTGTATCGTTTGCTGAGCTGGCTGAACTTGTCTGAGAAAGCACTCAGCATTTTTACAGAGTGAAGAACCGTACGGCAAATGAGTGTTACCACCAGTACAATCTGTAAATTGAAAAAAAAAAAAATAAAATACATTTGTTCTTGCATCAGTAGCATGAAAACTGACTGAGAGAAGCTCATTGAAGTGAAAATGAATGTATTTGATTGTTAAAAGCACTTCCGGATGTAAGAGTGTTCTTTTTCTTCTAATTTTTAAGCATACTTTTCCTTATCAGTGTTTGAAGTAATTATCCTGTAATTTATGTAATGACATGATCAACATCAAATCTCAGTTTTGTGCCTTAAGCGTAATGCTGCTTTGAATCTTAACACTCACTGTAACGAGAAACTCTTTCATGGAGCAGTTAACTTAAAGAATCATACTCTATGTTTCCTTCTTTCTGTTTAAACTTTGTTTTCTTTTGAAATTGACAAATTATATTTTTGTTTAAAAAAATTTGATGGTTCAAATTTTAGTCACAACACAAACTATGTGCAGCTCTGACACTAATGCTGACATTTATGTGAAATTTCTGCATTTGGCAGAAGCCCATATCCAGAGTGACTTACATTTATCTCCTCATGCATCTGAGCAGTTAAGGCATGACAGCCTCACTCAAATTTGAACCCGCGACCTTTCCGATTAGTAGTCCAACATCTTAACCACTCAGCCGGCCCCTGCCCCTGTGGCTCATGTCTAATTGCGCTAATGTCCATGGTTTATAAGAGCTGGGGAATTTGGAGACCAGGCCGCCTTCCACCTTGACCTTCTTGTCATGTTCCTCAAAGGTCAAACTGACATCTACATACATTCCAGGACCTAAGGTTTCTCAGCAGATTATTGCCCATAGCCTATTTCCATAGTGCATCCTGGTGCCATCTCTTCCCCAGACCCTGAGTGCACACATGCCGTGTCCATACCGTGCAAAGGAAAATAGGGCTCACTGGACCAGATTCCAGTTTTGCACTTTTCCTTGGAGTTGTGACTCCTCTCTCCTTAAACTTTCTGTGCCACAGAAATCCTTGCATAAGATTCAAAGCAGATTGGACAGTCTTTGCCATACTCTCCACTTGGCACCTGCATCCCTTTTGTAGATTATATGTTTTGTCCTTTGTTAGAACGCTATCAGCAGGTACTGACCATGGCATGTCAGGAACGCCCTGGACATGCTCCAACCCACACATCTGGCCAAGGCAGTTTGTCCCTTTTCAAACTTGCTCTTTGATCTTGAGGACTGACTTGTTCACTTAAGCTCAGATACATCCATAGCCATGTATGAGACGATATTCATGCTGTGACGATATTTAGTTCATCTTTACATAGTCCTAATTTTCCCATAATTTTTTTCTCTTACTTAAGAAAGGAGTGCGCAGCCTAACACAGCGCTTCCTCCAAGGTTACGTGAAGCCATCGACTGCATCTTTTTGAGCTGCTGCTCCATCAGCATTTGGCAGTGACGTAAAAAAAACTCTGCTCCATTCCAGAGTGATTGAAAACACAGATGAGCATGAGCTTGAAAACACTCTTGCTTAGCTGATGCCACGATTGTTGTAGGAGTGTGAGTATGCCAGAGAGAACATGACTGAACGTCTCTCTGGACTTTCTGCCTATGGATGGCTGAAGCCAGGAATTGAACTCATGGTCACTGGGTGTCAAGCGAACGCCACTAGAGAGAGAAATGGGAGAAGTTTTGGGAGAAATTATTTTATAAATACAAAAGAACATTGAACTCTGAATCTGGTTTTCTAGTCATTTTGTAAATAAACATACCGTGTGTGTACTGTATATGTGCATGTATATTGCTTTGGCCACTAACGCTAACGCTCTAACGTTTCTAGCCTAGCTCTGAATGATCTCCCATTTGGTCACAACCAAGTCAGAAGGGTTGCTGGGGTTGGTGTAAGGACGCCGTGTCCTGCATACTCTTGTCTGACCAGACTGTTGGCCTGATGCCCACGTGCTGGCCTGGCACCACTATACATTCTTCTGCCCACTGAACCCACTGCACAGAGCTGTGTGTATAGGAGAGATCATCAGGCATACACGTAGTGACCACATGTGTGGAGCTTCTCTTGTTCTCTGAAGGGCCAGACTGAGCAGTTTGGGTGTGTGTGTATTTTGTATTTGTGGATGGGCAAGGTGTATGGTCACACAAGTTTGTCAACAAGTGCCCTCTTTTACCTTTTCCTGCAAACTCGCTGGCCAGAACTGACTGGGCTCTTCAGAAAATATTTGTACCTCAAACCGTGTTTGTGTACTTTTACTAGGGTTAGCTGGCAGCCAAAACACACATCTGAGTTGTTTACTGGACATCATGAAATACTCATGAGTACGGATAGACAAAACAAATCAGCTTAAATATACTATGTATACCATATTTAAAAGAGTTCAGAAATTACTTCAAAATTTTTGCCTGATGTGTTGCTTCCATGTTCTTTTCCACCAAAATAAACCTACATCATCATGCTACCATTCCCATCGTCACATCTAAAAACCAAAAGGCTTCTTCCTTGTACAATTTACTTTCAGGTCATGGTGATATAGGACTCTCTAAATGGTGTATGTTTATACGTGGGTCCGTGATTCTTCTCCAATTCCTGGTGTCTCAGGATTCAGTTTAACCTTTTAGACCAAAGTTCATGCATATCTAAGATGTGATGTTTTTCAGGTAAGATTTGAGTCACTTTTGTATGTGGTCCTAGATCGGATAAATGTCCAACACATGGTCATGTGACTCAAGTGAAAATGTCAAATCAAAATTCATGCGACTTTTTTGCATGTGTGTGTGTGTACAGTATGGTGCTCGCTGACATGCAGCACCGGTAGCGCAGGGATTTCATACAGTATCAGCAATAGCAATAGCTGATAAAACGGCTAAAACGAGGCATCTGGATTTCTTCCTTCTTCTCGACCATACAGCCAACTAACTGCTCACCGTCCTCCAGAGCAAAACCAAAGATATTTTTTGCTAAAATCTTATCTATTATTTTGATATCTTCATTATTTGAAACATCCATTTATTATGAGCAGTCGCACAATTACGGCACGGTTTTAACCCAAATGGCGCAAGCAAAGACTTATATCACATATCATATAAAAGTCATGACATGCAAATCTGATCTGACCAAAAAGTTTTTTTGAATTGAACAACGTGGCTTATAATGTGAACACAGCCTAACTGTGACAACTGATGTATATTTCTTTTTTTAAAAACAACCTGCATAGTCAGAGTTCTAAATTTAAAGAGAAAACACAGTTATGTCAGAATGATGATTGATTTGATCTCATTCAAAAAAAAACTCAGAGTTGAAAAGACCATGCCAAATTTCCAAACAGGGACTAATGTGTTGGCTACTCAGCATACATCTGGAAAAATGGTTGGCCTGTTAAAGTTTGGACACCAAATATTCGGACAACTGTGAGTCAAATCCAGTTGTGGCTTTTCTTTAACACATGTGGCCCTGACACCTCTGTTTAATCCCAAGCCCAAACTCTGGGTCTAATCCACAGATGTGTTGCTATATGTTGTCAAAACTAAACCCATGCTGCTCAGTGGAGGAAAACAACTCGACCAAATGTAAGTCCGGCATGTTGATGTCACCGATGGCGTTGCTTCAGCCCATACTGTAATTATATAACTGATCTTTGTGCGTCTTTTTTAAGCAAATGTCCTTGTATTATTGTCAAGATTTTTTTATATTTGTGTGCAGTTGTTCGTGCAAATGCTCATTGTGCTTTCAGTTGTTTGACTTGAAATCTAAGTTGAAAACAGGAATTAGACTCGTTCAGTTAAAAGATTGTATAATGTCATTACATCCGTTTCTGAAATCTTCCATGCTGTTTACTGTGGTGTAAAATGAGAAAAACATTAAGGACGTTTTCACATTAGGGTCCCGGGATCGTTTCCTAGAACACGACCCTAAAGTCTGGTTCAGTGACATTCTATCAGTGAGAACACAATTGTTCCACAGAAACCATGCCCAAGTCTGCTGGAAAACGGCAGACTATATCAATAATATATTCTGATATCAATAATATCAGGCACAGCATGACATTTAACTTCCTCGTTCTCTTCTTCTCTTGTGGCGGCTCACAGGCACAGGGACTTTAACAGAAACATGACCTCTGGCTTTGCGATGTGGCTGACTTTTAACGCTTCATTTCATCGCAAAATCAAAATGTCCAGTTGGTTCTTTTGCATTTAGTATGAGCTCAAATCCTTTACATTGTGTGTCGTCGTGATGTGTGTGGCTGATATGAGAGCTGACAAATGTTTGACACATCCTTTAATCTCCAAATTCTTCTAAACTGTATTATTTATTCCGCTTAACTTTCCAAACATGCCAGATGGATGAATGCCATAACCCTGTCTATTGTCTGTCTGTCTCTCTGTTCTGTCTGGTTGCTTGTCTGCTTTATCGATAATGCAAAACACTGCAGATCTTTTGTATATTTAAAGACGGACACATGCAGAGGAACACAACTTTACCGGCTCTGTGCTGTCATTTACACACGCAGACACTGTTCTAGCAAATCACCTTTGACCTCCGAACCTTTAACCCACCCTAGAGTCAGTCTCCCCCTTTCTTCCCCTTACATGCCTGTAGTATCTCCTGATGTCTGGAAATACTCAAACACAAACACACACAGAGACTGCAATATCTACTCGCATACTTTATTATTATTTTTTTTTAAACACATCCTATTAGAGTAATGAGGAATTAATTTTTGAGTGTGTTGACCCTGTGTCTAAACTTATACACTGACCCATAAATCCTTCCCTTCTAGCAACAAGAGGTACAGTAATTGTCTTTACCACATATTTCATGCTCTGACTGGCCTTTTAGAAGTTTGCACAAATTAGGATTAGTGGGAACTGGGGAAGGGGAATGCAGAAGTGATATTATCTTTGTTACTGGTGATGGTTTTGGTAAGATTTAAGCAACATTATTATTACACAATATTAATTAAAAAAGAAATTCGAATAGTCATAGGTTCAGATGGAAGCATCATTTAGAGTCACCAAATTTCGAAATCTGCAATTACCCACATTTATGGTGTTTGCGACACACCATTATCTACAGAGACGTACTGTACTTGTACTGTACTTAAGTGCTTTCTAAAGGCTCTATCATTTAATACATCCTAATACTGGCACACTAGGTTACAGACCATCAGGACCATCAATCTACAACACCACTTGGAGGTTTTTGTTGTAGTTGTTAACCCTCAAGGCGGGTACAGATAGAGATCCTTCACCACTTGAAAACCTACCTGCTGGGACCTCAACCTTGATGAAGCCAAACCAAACCAATTGCCATAACGTTTTTAAGGACGCCGTGTCACCCAGGGGCCATTGAAATTGTCCAATGAAAAATGAGGAGATCTGTCTGCTTCTTCCAAAAGGCTATAATTAGTTTGTAGTTGGATTTTTCAGCAGAATAAACATGCCTCTAAATCCACACCAAAAATGCCACACCAGTCTGCTGAGCCGAACCCTAAAGTGAGAGACAATCCGGAGATGTAATTTTTTGGAGAAATAATTTCAGATTCCTTACTGTAAGTTCATGAGCAGAAGAATGTGGGGGTAAAACTGATTGAAATTTACAGAAGACTTCAAGAACCGTACGGTGATGAGACTCTTAGCTGCAGTAAAACATCTAAACAGTCCAAAGTTTTTAAAGAAGACTGTACATCCGAGGGGGCTACTGCAGTCGTTCCTGTGAACATTCAGTCAAAGGAACGTCTGATCCATTAAAATCGACGGGTAACTTGTCACCACCTCGCAGAAGAGATACATCTGTCTGTGGGAACTGTACACACAATTATTCACCAACACCACTTGCACATTAGAGGATCTCAGCTGGGAGCAGTTCCCACATCTCCCATACAGTCCTGTTTGGGCTGTTTAAGGAGTTCCTGGGAGCCCAGTGTTGCGGACAGGCAGTCCGATGACCGGAGACTGATATCTAGTACTAGTGAAGTACTAGCGAAGTGCTGGCGTAAATGCTTTAGAGAAATAAAGGGAGTTTTCACTCTCATATTTGTGTTCTGTTATTATACATAGTCAAAAGTTCTGGATTGCTTTAAACGCCCCAATTACATGTAAAGACATGCCAATAATTTATACATATGGTTTGGTTCACATAGTACTGTATATTCAGATTTTGTAAAGGGATTTGACATCTATTTCTCTTATTGTAAGGTCTGGATCGTGTCTCTTTCTGCCATGTCTGTTTCATTTCCACTATTTTGAGTTTTCACGACTGACAGCTCAGAGGAGACGCTTCCTTCAAAGCATGTGTTTGTTGTAAATCAAGGACAATTTCCCCTCACAGGAACATCGTTTTTGCTTAATTACTGCAACACTGCGTACGTGTACTCGGACCTGCTGAAGCCTGAACGATGACTGTGTGAGGTATTTGGTTTTTCCTTACCATTTTTCCGGGCTGTTAGTGTTTTATTGAGGGGACGACACAGAATTTGATTAAAAGAGTCAAATATTTATTCTGTTCTAGTGTGTGTGTGTGTGTGAGCACGTATGCCTACACACTAGCATACATGTGTGCAAGTGTGTATGTACACATGACTAATTTACTGTACGCTGTTTTCCTATGTTTAGGCCCATCAGATTACTCCCGGAAACAACACACACACACACACACAAACACACAAACACACAAACTAGGATGTTTCTAATGGAAACCTTTGCTCTATTGCACACATACACACACACACACGCACTTCAATATACAAGCTACTAGAGAGTGCATTCATGTACACAGACACACAGTTTTTGGTGGAAGTAGAGATATTGAAACAGCTGTGTTTATTAAAGCTAAATCTCTGTTTGAGGTAGTGTCTGTGTGGATTGTGTGTGTGTGTGTGTGTGTGTGTGTGCAGATGATGAGACACAGATTGGTCTACAAACTGTATAATGAACAGTAACAGAGAATATACGTATTAGGGAAGTTACAGTTCAGGATGAGGAACAGCATAGAATATGGGTTTCAAAATGCTTTTCAGTTCACTACGGTTGTAAAGAGTGGTTGTGATTCACTAAAGCCTTCCTGTCAGCTCGAACCAACCAGTCTGGTCTGTCTCCTTTTCACAAGACATTCATGCCATCAACAGATCTGCCACTCGCTGGATGCACCGTTCTGTTGTGTTGTTCTAAGGTTTAATGTTTCGATTAGTCAATGAACCATCATGATCGAGTGCTCTTGATAGTAGAATGGCTCGTCATGAAGAGCTGAGTGTTTTTAAACTGTCAGTTTGTGGATATTAAAAGGATAGAAAAAAAAGTTAAGTCTATCTTAAATCGAAAATTGAAATTATGGGAAAAAAAATGCCAGAAGTTGCTGTAATGCTAACTAGAAGAGATCGCAGAAACTTCACATGAGTCTCAGCTGAACTTTGGAATGCGCTTTTGGGCGCATCATACCCGCATTCGTACTAGACAAACTTCACGATCTGTGTGCAGAGCGGGAAAATGTATAACACTCACTTTCATTATACTTCTATACTGATTTATCCTGTATTCAGGAGACTTAGACCACAAGGCAGCGTTACACCCTGGACAGAGTGCCAATCCATCGCAGGGCACACACACATACACACACTCATTTACTCACTACGGGCAATTTTGGGAACTCCATGCACACAGAGACGGGAATCGAACCTGTTCTGCAATCGAACCCGGACCCTGGAGGTGCAAGGCGACAGTGCTAACCACATGCTGGTTAAACATATAACAATCTATTTATAATTTCTTAAAATATGTTTACAACAAACAAAATATAAGATTATTAAGCTTGGGTCTTGTCAAATGTTTTTAAAATTGCTAGCGAATGTGTCTTTTTCTACTGGCAGGTAATTTTGCTAGTTTTTTTTAATGAATTTCTTGAAAGATGCAAAATTATCTTCTGTCAGAACAAGACATTTTTGCAATTTTAGTAACATTAGACAAGAACAAAGCTTAACAATCTTATATTTGGTTTGTTGTTACTTATTCTAAGAAATTAAAAATAAGTTTGGCTAGATTTATGAATATTAGTCATGAATACTATATTCTATTACTATAGTACTGATATAGTATCGGTACTGTAATATCAAGTACTGATATTTGCTATACTTTTGAGGGGAGTGAAAGTTAAATGTATCTCCTGATAAAACTACTTATGTAAAGCACAGATCGTAATTCGTATTTCAAAAAAATAATAATTGTAAATCAAATCGAATTTTCCCATTATTCGTTCCACAGCCCCCAAAAAATAAATACATAAAAATAATTACCACAAAATATAAATTTAAAGTAAAATAAATTAACCTGCACTTTACCTTTTAAAAAGTAAAAATAAATCCTGACAAATAAGTGTTTCATTTGTGGGGCACGGTGTCCAATGACGCGCACGCACACAAACACAGCAGGTTAATACAGAGAGAGAGAATGGATTTTTAACCTCTCTAATGAGACTTGCTTTTGCTTTACACGCGCGCTGTACACACACGCAAACAGACACAAAATAAAATATGTTTTTTTTACACACACACGTGGTCACAGTGTTATAGTAAACAGTACACGCGTGCACAGACGTTGATTATACCAGTAAGAGACGAGCACTAAGACCCAGCAGGGGAGACGATCACCCACAATTCCGCAGCGCAAGAGAGATAAAAACAGTTTAGTTGTGATCATGTGACGTCAAAACAAGAAGCGAATGCGTGATACATGATACTCGGTACACGTAAACCAAGACTTGTTCTTTTTCCAAGTCAAAATGTATTAAAAATCTTTGCTCGTCTTGCGGAACACTCGCAAACCGCGTTACTCGCTATCCGAGGTTTAACTGTACTCGGTTACCTCTCACCTGGCTGTAGTGTACTTCTGTGCACCTCAGTTTTGATTTATCTGACAAAACCAAAACTATTCCTTTAAGATTGATGTAAATTGATTGATGCGCTCTGCCGTTGGACTTTGGAGAAGTGAAAACGTTCTTTGGGGTGATAAATTATGCGTAAAAAATTCTGATGGATGAATCTGGGTTTGATGGTTGCCAGGAGAACCTTACCTACCGGGAATGCACAGTGCCAACACAGTGCCATCACTGGGGGTGTTTGTCAGGGTCCAGGCTCTGCATTTTAACTTAGTCCCAATAGTTTTCTAATGCATAACCCAGAATAAGTGTTTGTTTACGTAAATGTCAGTCACTGAATTGAATCAGTATGCATTCAAGACGTATATACTACATAGTGTGTGTGTGTGTGTGTGTGTGCGCGCATAGTGCAGCAGTGTGTGCTGCGTCAGAATCTAGCTCCAGCTTGCCCAAGGGTCACATGTCAAGGGCGATGCGTCTGCCTTTGGCGTCCAGACTCTATGCGACTGTGTGTGTGTGTGTGTGTGTGTGTGTGTGTGTGTGTGTGTGTTTGGCCCCTGTATACGTGTTTGTGGCTGTTTTGGCGTCAGGCTTTAATGAGAGTTCTTTAAGCGGACGCCACCGACTCTGGGAAATTCCCCACAATGCAGCGCTTTTACCTCAAGGCCGGTTGAAGGGAGCCGGACGGGACGCTTGCACAGAGCTGCATTTACGCTCCTGACACACACCATCGCTAACGCTCTCCATGATGCCAGAGCGCTAAAGAGGAGACTGGAGCCTGGTTCACATCAGGGCTGTATCACAAAAAAAAAAAAAAAAACGTGTCATACTGTGATTTCAACATGCACACCACCATGCACACACACACAGATACTCAAATACACATAGTCGTAACATGTTCCAGATTTTGTCACAGTGACCCTCCCCAACCCCCTATTTGGTATGTGTGTGTGTGTGTGTGTGTGTGTGTGTGTGTGTGCACTCACTAATGTGTCCCCCAGTCCCAAATGGTAGTGCTGGTTGTGTGTGTGTGTCTCCAGCGTGTGATTAAAGTTGTTATTGTGTCTGCTTTTTGAGCCCAGTGCTGCGGTTCTGTGTTTGTGGTGAAATGCGAGAGCTGAGAACGCGCCTGCTTTCATGTCACTGCGTTTTCGTTTGAGCTTTTGTTTAGAGCTCCATGTTTAGCAGAAAGGAAATTGAATTCGTCTGTGAGAGAGGCAACGGGAAGGGGGAGATGCCCCCAGCTCAAACGCAACCACACTCACTCACACACACACACACACACTCATGCTAGTAGACACATATTGATTGACAGTGAAACACAGAGGAGGCGGAGACTTTTCTCAGGTTTTCTCCTAGAGCCTGGAAATTGTTGTTTAACTGTTCCTTTATTCTCGTGTCTGTGCATCTTCTTCTTCCCTCTCTCTCTCTCTCTCTCTCTCTTTCTCCCTCTTTTATAGACATTCTCCCCTTCTGTTCTCTCTCTATCTGTCTACGTCTGTGTTGATTCAATTCATGTTGCGATTCTTTAAGTATCACGATTTCTTTAAAATATCCTGATTCTATATAAAGTTTTTCCGATAATGTTGCAATTTTAAGACCTTGAACTTTTAAAAACTCAAAACTATTATACTTTCGCTTTATTCGGCAGCTTCACAACTGAATTAATTAATTTAATTATTGTTACATTAAATTGAAATGTAGCCGCCCGTTCCTTATAACATAAAAACCAAGTGCAGCATGTCGACGCCACAAAATAACTTCAAATACAATAGTTTAGCATTTAACTACAAATTAAATTAAACAAAAGCTACATTGTTACTGAGCAGCACATATCTCTGTCATCCACCATAATTATAATTCCTAAACAAACTTGTGTGCACAGAGCAAACAGCTTTTTGTGAGCGCGAGCAGCTTACAGTATAACAGAGGTTTCAAGACTAATTAGCGTATGTGGTGTCTTGAGACTACTGTAAGCGCGTGTAATGAGTGAGTTTCAAGATTAATTTGCATGGAGAGTTTGGAGAAAAAAGCCAATCAGAGGCTTCTTAACGGGCACAACTTTTGATAATGTAATGCCATAATAATGTGTTTCTGTTGAACGACTTGTAGGCTCGTGCACTATGTTATGTCACTAGGTTATGTCCAAAGCTGACCATTTCCGGTTACTGGTGCATCTAATAAATTTCAATTTTTAAATAGATTTTGTGTGATTTTATATATATATATATATATATATATATATATAGATATCCATCTCCATCCATTAAGCATCACCTAGCTTATGTCCAAGTTATACTGTTGAGACAGACAGACAGCTAGTACATGTTATAGATAATATTGCATCGCGTCTCAGAAGTGGTAAGTCGGACAACTTTCAATTTCCTTTTGTTTATGCAAGTTCCTTAGTAGTTAACTGTGATGAGTGATGAATGTTTACTTCCTCAAAAACAACAAACTGTAATGTCAGTGTTACAGTATATAAAGATATAGTTTTTTTTTTTCCTGTGGAATAATTCTCATTCAGGTGGCACAATGGCGTAGTTGTTAGCATTGCAGCCTCACACCTGGTTGAGGGTTCAATATCAACATCAAAATTTGGATGTTTTCCACCTGCTTGGTGAGGTTTCCTCCAGGTACTCCAGTTTCCTCCCACAGTCCAAAGACATGCAGATTAGTCTAATTCTCATTTCCAAATTGTGTGTGTGTGTGTGTGTGTGTGTGTGTGTATGCATGTGTGCCCTGCAACAGTTAGGAAGCCGTGTCATCAACAACATGCCGGACTTACATATGGCCTAGTTGTTTTCCTCCACCACTGAGCAGCATGGTTTTAGTTTTGAGAACAGACAGCCACACAAACATGGATTAGGCCCAGAGTTTGGGCTTGAGATTAAATAGAGGTGTCAGGGCCACATGTGTTAAAGAAAAGCCACAGCTAGATTCAGCTCACAGTCGTCTGAATATGATTTGGTGTCCAAACTTGAAAAGGACAACCATTTTTCCAGATGCATGCTGAGCTAACAGATCTTACAGTAATTCCCAAGCTTCGTTCCTTAATGCGTAAGTGACTGCCATTTGAAAGTTACTGCTTGGGAATTCAGATCAAATCCAATCATCATTCAGCCACGATTGGTAGCTTGTTAAATCTAGAACACTAACTATGCAGGCTGTGTTTGAGGAAAGAAATATACAGTGGAACCTTGGATTGCGATCATAATTCGTTCCAGAAGTGTGCTTGTATATCAAAATACTCATATATGAAAGCGAATTTCCCCTATAAGAAATAATGGAAACATCAACGATTTGTTCCACAACCCAAAAATATTCATTAGATTAGATTAGATTAGATTCAACTTTATTGTCATTACACATGTACAAGTACAAGGCAACGAAATGCAGTTTAG
>JAQMYJ010000006.1:24937735-24951636 GCA_030014305.1 Clarias laeviceps | reverse complement strand
TAACTGATTACTTTTTAATGACAGTAATTTTGTAATGTAATTAGTTACTTTAAAAAGTAACGTCCCCCAACACTGCTGATGAAACGACAGTCACACCATGTAGTCTATGGCCTTGTGAGTCATTGTAAGAGGGTTAAAAGAACAAGAAGAAAGTTAACATACAAGAACCCTTGCATGTTAGTGGGATTATATGTACAGCTAGTGTTAAAAACGTTGATTTTATGGATTTTAAGAAGGAGTTCCTAACAACAACTCGTTATATGTATAAAAGCCACCTGTCCACAGAATCTCTATTTTCCATTCAAACCTCACCACCATGGGCAAGAAAAAAGAGCTGTCAAAGGACGTCAGTGACGAGACTGTAGACCTGCACAAGGCTGGAAAGACCATCAGCTAGAAGCTTGGTGAGAAGGAGATGACTTACAAGAAGAGAAGAAATACAAAATAACAATCAATACAAATGACAAAAAACAATCAATCTTCCACTGTATGCAATGCAGTTATTTTTGGGGTGTCAGTAGGTGTCTGTAAATTTTGAGCCATTTCATGAATTAAGTTCAATGCAGCTTTGACTTCACACCCCCACAGGGTGTTGGTCCCCGAGGGCATGGGTGACCTTTGGGTGGCCATAATCTGTCACCAGTTTGCTGAAGTTTACTTGGTGATCAGTGATGGTCAGTTCTCTTAATATTTCCACCCCCTCAGTGCTGTTAACCATACATTATCACCATCACTCACTGAATATCCCTAATCCAATCACATTGCTCAGTCGAAACTAAATAACTTCTTTAACTGTGCTGTAAGGCCTAAAGAGAAACTGTATAACCAAATGTGTTTTGAAAAATTCAGTGGATTTCTTTCAGGTTACAGATTATATGCCAGATTGCCATGACACCGTGCTCCTCACCTCACCAAGACTCAACATCTACATTCTGTCACAAACCATCAAATTATGAGTACATAATTATGAGTACAGAAAAAAAATGAGTACAGAACAGCTTATAGTTCTTAACAGAACAGTTATGACATTGAGTGTCAACACCGGCAAAAATGCTTTATAGAATTTCCAAGTTGTGTACTGAAACTAATTAGAATATCATTATTGGAGATCAGATTTACTGCATCTACAGTAGACAAACTTCCCCAGATTAGATACTGTATACCCGCACATGCATGAATAAATTCTGTAGTAGCTCAGTCATTTAGGTTCACCTGCACTTAAAAAAAATAATAAATAAAAGTTCTGTACTTATTTATTTTGGTGAAACATTTTTACACTTATATAAAAAATATTGAGTAAATATAAAAGTTGTGAAATCATGTAAAATATATTTCATGAATTGAGTACAAGTCAGTAAAAAAATTAAGTAGAACTGAATAACTATATGTTGTACAATGACGTAAAAAATGGAGTAAATGTAAAGAAAATCAGAAGTGAATGCAATGGTTACCCCAAGTGAAAATGAGTAAAATAATTGAGTAGATATAATTAAAATGCAAGGTAGAAGAAACTGAAAATTAGACTATTATTTAACAAACAAATGTGCTACATTTACTACATATTTTAACTGAATTCATACTTCTGTATCACAGAATTAATATGTTACATTTAATTTTTAAACTATATTTAGCCTTTACTCAAGGGGTATTTTAATTCAGATCAATGTATCTAATGCACTTCCAGGGTCCGGGTTCGATTCCCGTCTCTGTGTGCATAAAGTTTACAGGTTCTCCCTGTGCTTGTGGGTTTCCTCCGGGTTCTCCGGTTTCCTCCCACAGTCCAAAGACATGTAGGTAAGGCTCACTGGCATTCCCAAATTGCCCGTAGTATGTGTGTGTGCTCTGTGATGGATTGGCACCCTGTCCAGGGTGTACCCCGCCTCCTGGGATAGGCTCCGCCCCCTGTGACCCTGAATATAGGAGATGAGTGAGTGAGAAACAATACGCACATTAATATTTTAATTAAACATTTATTTGCCAAATTTGACAAGACATGAAGTCTAAACTCAACCTGGTTTACAAATGACATGTAACAAGATCATAAACAATGAGCTGAATTGATCTCATTAGTAAACAGTCTCACAAACAATACATCTGCCACAAACATTATACAGTTAATATCTTCCATTCAAACCTCACCACCATGGGTGAGACAAAGGACGTCAGTGACGAGATTGTAGACCTGCACAAGGCTGGAAAGACCATCAGCTAGAAGCTTGGTAAGA
This sequence comes from Clarias laeviceps, assembly GCA_030014305.1. Taxonomy (NCBI): domain Eukaryota; kingdom Metazoa; phylum Chordata; class Actinopteri; order Siluriformes; family Clariidae; genus Clarias; species Clarias laeviceps. The sequence continues at coordinate 24,949,411 of JAQMYJ010000006.1, read as the reverse complement.
AGGAGATGACTGTTTCACATTCAATCGCCTTCGTTCTGAAACTTTTTCTGAAAGTGCTGTTTGTCATCAGCTCAACTAACCGTGCTTGGAGAAAGAGAAATGCTTTCAGAAACTTTCGTAACAAAAAAACCCTTCTGAAGTGCTGTCTAATGTAAGAATATCGAATAACTTCATTCTGGTGACTAAGTTAAGGATCCCCTGTCGCCCTCACTTGTAGCAAAACCATCATTTAGTGGTTAGTGCTAAACCAACCACAACGTTTAAAGTGTGGCATAACAGGAATCCTCGTTCGGCTCATGTGGAATCTACAAGAGTGCGGTTCACCGTTAGAACCTTCGCAGCCTTGTTCAAGATTTATATCAGACGTCCTGCCGTAGACAGACCCATCTAGACCTTGAGAACTTACAGTATATACGGTGCATCGGTAAGTGTTTCTGCTAAGTTGTTATGATGTTAAATTGACTAATAATAACAAAATAAAATAAATAATTAAATAAGCCACAAAGTAACTTTGCTGCTGAGAATGTAATGCATTATTTATAGCCTATTTATCTTTCTGTGTAATACAGATACTGTATATATGCTATTTAACCACATTTTAAGAAGATTATTAATAATAATAATATTATGAATAATAACAGAAGACTGTTTCTGTTCCTCACCGCATGATGGGGATGTATTTTAAGTCTGTTGGTTTGTGACAATACAACAAAGTCACCTTTAATCCCTGTAATTGGTAAGATTTAATGTTTTTACATCTGTATAAACCACATATACAGTAGGCTACTAAAAAGGATTCAAACTTCCTGAAAGGGGAAATGTTTCATGTTTATCACGCTTTTCCCCGACAGAGACGAGAACAAGCTCATGCGTTCAGAAAAACTAGGCAATGCAACGGTGGCTGTTTCACATGTTATGTTGCCTTGTACCCTGAGGTCCCACAAGCCTCCTCTTCCCCTGCACAGGACAAGAAACGTATCCTAGACACAGGGGAAAGGAGACAATGAGGGAATGCTTTATTCTGTATATAAAATCCATACAGGAGGAAGGGACAGGTGCCTAACCACAGTGAATGTTGTACTTATTTTCCTATAAGGATAAAAAGCCATATACTGTAGCTAAGGGCACAGAGTCGTGTGTAAAAGTTAGTACATCTTTTTTAATTCTGTTACTATGGAATTAACTACAACCTCAGATGAACAACAAATTACTTTTTTTCTCAAGGCGGTATTTATTTAGGAGAAATGAAGCCAAATAAAAAATAATAAAACATGTGGCCAATACAGTGAAACCTCGGTTTGTGAGTAACGCGGTTTGCTAGTGTTCCGCAAGACGAGCAAAGATTTATAATAAATTTTGACTTGGAAAACGAACAAGTCTTGGTTTACAAGTACCGAGTATCATGTATCACGCATGCGCTTCTTGTTTTTCCGCGCTGTGGAATTGTGGGTAATCGTCTCCCCCGCTCGGTCTTAGTGCGCGTCTCTCACTGGTATAATCAACATCCGTGCACCCGTGTATTGTTTACTATAACACTTCTGTGTGTGTGTAAAACATATTTTATTTTGTGTCTGTATGTGTGTGTACAGCGCGCATGTAAAGCAAAAGCAAGTCTCATTAGAGACGTTAAAGATCCATTTTCTCTTTCTGTATCAGCTTGCTCTTTGTAATTGGACACTGTGCCTCTTCACACACATACACACACACACAGACCCCTCCTACTTTTACCTTCACAGACACACACACACTCTTTCTCTCTGCTTTACACAGAAACACTGCTCTGTCACGATTCTTTTCAAAGGTAAAGTGCAAGTTAATTTGTTTTATTTTTACTTTACAGCAGTGATTCCGTTAGTGATTAACGATGTTCTTTGTTAATTTTTCCATTAATATGTGTGTGTGTGTGTGTGTGTGTGTGTGAAAAACTCAAAGAGAGGAAGAAGGGTTACTTTGTAAGATGAGAAGAAGGAGAGGGGGGTCTAAATCCTCCTCTTACTTTATCTTCACACACACAAACAAAAAATCCACACACACACATACGCACACATACACACACAGCGCCTGTGCGCGTAAACGGAAAGACTTATCTGACGGGATCTATTTTTGTAAAATGCAGGTTAATTTGTTTTATTTTTACTTCATATTTTGTGTTAATTATTTTTAATTAATTTAAAGAATATACTGCCAAATATGTTAAATCTGAAACATCAAGAGTTTTTATTTTAACATTAAAACTAGCAAACAGCATTATGAGACTATTACAAAGGTGGGCCATATTCATCATAAAGAAACATACAATATTCTGTTACTACACGTGTCCCCTTTAATTTAATATTTTATATTGAGAAAAATATAAATTCAATTCAAAAATCAAAAGGGAAATCTTTAAGTTAATTACTCATCTCTAGAGTAACGGTTATGTGCTGCAATGTTGATGCCAGCTAACCACGGTGTTAAAGTGTGGGAGGGGAAGCTCCCACTGAAACTCTGAAACATTGACTAGTCCGGTTGTCTCTTTAAAGAATACTCTATAACGCACATCGTAATAAAATTCACATCCCGAACTAACTACCATGCTAAGCCCAACTTTTAGCCAAATAAAAACAGAGCAGACTGAGAGGACATCTTTGCTTTAGAACAGACTGAGAGGAAATAGCTTAACTGAATTTAACCACACAATAAAATTTGTATATTTCACAACTGTCTGTAAAAAAAAAAATTTAACTTCTACAAAATTATTTGTACATTTATATTACTAACTAAACAAATATCACCTTAAGAAAAATGCAGATTCTACAGCATGTGGCACTTTGTCTGGATGTAAAAACCTGGGCGGAAATTGCATGGCAGTAGATCCTAGTCTCTCTAAATGAGTAAAATTTACAAAAAAAAAATTATTTTGCCAGAAAAATTTAATTAAAATTTCCCTATTTTTTCGTCGCTGATTTTAAATTAACTTGAAATGGAATTAATACTGTAAATAATCAGCATTTGTTTAAATCAGCTTAATTTGACTCCAGAATGCAGTAAGTAAATTTTATTATGTACTTGTTACTAATATTAATTTAACAATTGTTAATTAAGCCCAGTCCAACTTGTTACAGTGTACAAATAAAATTGAATTGAATTGAAATTTAACACAATGTCAAGAGGAAAAGACAGAAGCAATTGTTGCTGCACATCAATCTGGAAAATATGGTAAAATAATTTCCAAACAATTTGGAGTTCCACGTTCTACCGTGAGAAGGATTATTGACAAGTGGAAAGCGTTCAAGACAGTTGCCGATCTTCCCAGGAGCAGACGTCTCATCACATTCACCCCAAGATCACGCAATGCTCAGAAAAATACAAAAATCTCAAGAGCAACATCTCAGACCCTCAGGCCTCACTGTGTTAAATGTTAAAGTCCATGACAGCACAATTAGAAGAAGACTGAATAAGTAAAAAGTTTGAAAGAGTTGCCAGGAGAAACCACTTCTGTCTAAAAAAAAAAACATGGACTGATACAATCACACAAAAAAACAATTACTACCTGCTATTGCTGCTAAGGGTGGATCCATACGCTATTGAATGGGTGGGTGGGGGGGGTGCTTACTTAGTACTGCCCAAATAATCTAGTTATTTATTTATATTTATAGACCGCCGAGGATTGGACTGTTGATGGGAATTGCAAAAATGTCAGATTTATTAGCTTTCCTGCTGATCATACAGAGCCAAGCCTTTTTCATCAGAGAAATCATAGTGACCGAACCCGTGACCTTCCCGTGTACCTGCTCTGGAATCTGCCCAGTGGTTTCCTGGACGCGCTTTATTCCCAGTGAAACTGTCCTTGCTAAAATCTACACGTGTCCCAGTGAACAGCATTGTGAGAAAAGATTTGCAGTAGCAGGAGATACCAGCAGAGAGGATTTCTCCCTGACGATCAGTTCAGTGGTCTACAATGACGCTGGCTCCTACAGGTGCACCTGTAATGGAACATCAGTTACTGAGATTAAATTGAAAGTTTTTGGTAAGTGACATCAGCAGGAAATGACATCATTCCTAACACCAGACCAGCCACGCTGTAGGAGTGTGTAGTGAAGCTGAAGTGAATAACGTGTCTGTTTTTGCCTGACAGTTCCCACAGTTGTAAAGGCTCTCGAAGGGGAGAGCGTCACCCTGCCGTGCTACGGAGACACTCGGCATGAGGTTCAAGATGTAAACTGGAAGAAAGCTGGACAAAAGGTTCTGCTGTACACTCCTGCAAACAGATCAGTAACTACATCAGAAGCCAGATTTATGTTATCAGCAGAAGACTTTCTACAAGGTGAGCTGTCTCTTCACATCAGTTCAGTCCACCTGTCTGATGCAGGATTTTATCAGTGTCTCATCCATGATGAATCTCGGGAAGGAGAACCGAGAGCGGTTTCACTGAAGGTAGAAGGTGAGTTAGCCCTTATTCTAATGTTATTCATTATTCTGATGTTCCCTAAAAACCCTTGTACTGTATAGTCAGTTTTCAGGTAGAGTGTGAAAAGCAAACTCACTCATAAATGCCTCTTAGTGTTGACAGTTTTTTATTCTACAGCTTATTATTTCTTAACCAGGGCTACAACGTTCAACAGCCACCAGCAGCAATGAAGTGTCAGTACTACGTGTGCTATTAGGATCGAGCATTTTGGTAGGAATCATCGGACTGGTCGTTTAGATTGGAAGAAGATGCTGTAAATCCAGACCTCATGACCGAAATAAATTTAACCTGGAATTCATTGGTCAGAAATCGCTTTTATAATTATATCTTTATGCTTAATTCATAGGAGGACCTGAAGCCAGTCTCTGAAATTTTTCTGTCTGTCTGTCTGTTTGTCCAACCAGATTTTGTTACAGAATCACGCAAAACTGTCTGGACTGAATTGAATAAAACCTTTGCAGTATTTACCACATCGCACACTGCTGAAAACCAGTGTTGAAGGGCCAACGGTGGTGCATACGTTGGGCCAATGTTGGCTTCAGTGACTGGCCCAAAGTCATTTTGTTTAGTGGCCCAATGTTGACTGATTGGTGGGGCCAAAGATTTTAGTAGATAATCACAAGGTTGATATTTCCAGAAATGTATTCATTAATTTGATTTGTGATAAAATTATTACAAACTAAAAAAATATACGTAATCATTATAATGATGAACCAAAGGGTAATTCAAAAAGAATGAAACGATTTCACTACACAATATTTTATAAGGAAAAGTAATACAAAACTCCAGCCAAGTCACAAGTATTCTACTCACAATCAACTTTTATTTTCTTTCTTTTTCAAATGGTTACTGACTCATTCCATGACGATGCTTGAGAACTTAAGCAATTGTCATGCAACCGATTCATGCATTGCTTTTTCAGAAAAAGACAGAAAATAAAATCGAGCTGTGCCCTCGACTTCGTTCGTGTGGAACCCCCCGACCCCCCCCTCCCCCCCACCACCCCCCCAAAAAAAAGGCAAATCGCAAACCGAAATAGGTTCTCAAAATCGTATTTGCAAGCCAAGTCTAATAATAAGTAGGTATGGTACAACGAAAATCCAAGTCACAAAGCGAATTCCCTGAAAATCTGCATTTCAAGCCTAGTTAAATAAGTAAAAAAAACTTTCCAAACAGCAACATTACACAAATCACAAAGAAAATACTAGAAGTACTTTAATTAAGTACAGTGTTTGTTTTAACGTTGTATTTATTCCTTCCTATAGAGAACGTGGCGTAACGGCAGAAGATCACGTTTACAGTATTAAGTAGATTTTAATTGCACACTCATAAGCGCGTATTAAAAATGTACAACACCATCTGTTGAATGTTGCTAATGATGATTTTTTTAAGGTAAAATCTACACATGTCCCAGTGAACAGCATTGTGAGAAAAGAGCATCAGTATCAGGAGATGCTAGCGGAGGGAATCGAGTGAACATTCCAGTGCAAAAGTGTACGTTTTTATATGAACATACAATCTCATGCAGCAATATGCTTTTAAATTGTTGCTGAAATTTCTGTTAGGAGAAAAAAAAAAAAAAGAGACGATTGCACCAAACAAACTGTCTCAATCTGCTCTCATCCAGGTGAGGGTGAGCTGAATAGTGCATCCCACTTGATCTTACATTATAGTTATTATAGTTACAGTATAAGTTTAGTGTGGAAGACAGGAGTATATACTGTATGTGCACACACACAAAAAAAAAAAAAAACAGAAAGGAGGGTGCAGGAGCGGTTATATCTAGTCTGGAATGTTTATAAAAGATGACATGGAGAAGAACAAAAGCTTGGGAACAGTTCTGCAATTATGAGCCTCCAGCATTTTTACGACCCTGAACATAAATTATACTAAGGAATGTGTTTGCGGATAGCGCAGCGTGTCGTTCTCATGGACACATGATATCATGAAACACACTAAAAATGAAATATTCCCTACAATTCCCCCCTTTTATTTATAAGAAACATCGTTGAATAAAACTCAGAGTTTTCCAGAAGTCGCGGGCAGATAGTAGGTCATCGGACGCGGCGCAGGAACATAACCTGAAACATACTTATACAATATATTTTGCACACAGCGAAGAATGCACGGACCACTGTGGAAAAAGATCAGTTAAGACAGCAGTACGAGTGATTGCGATTATTTCTGCTGGTCCGTCATATTTACAATCTCCCAGTTTTCTGGGGGTCAAAGATTTTACCAGAACAGTATCTCCCACATTAAAAGGATGTGTGGGTTTTGTTGAGGGTATTGGAGTCACATCAGCAATTTGTTGATAATGTTTGGTTAGAGTGTCTATTAGAGCAGCAGAATATTCAGCAATATGTACATCAAGATCAGTTGTTCCTATCGGCGGTTTACCTTTCCTCCGGGAAAGGGTCTGCCAAATATAATTGTGCACGCCTTTCCTTGGTGTCATTCTCATTTCAGCTAGAACAGCAGGTAACAGATCAACCCATGGTTTGCATTGCTTTAGTCAATTTTTCTTTCGGTGTCTTATTTGTTCTTTCTACTATACCTGAGGACTGTGGATGATAAGGATTGTATAAATGAAAGATATTTACACAAATTCTGTGTTACCTGTGATGTAAAAAGTGTTCCTTTATCTGAGTCAATAGCATGAGGCACGCCATAACGAGGTATTATTTCTTTCGCTAGGACTCGGGTCACTACCTTTGCATTTTCTCGAGCACAATAAGGTGGAAAGCTTCCACCCACCTAGGAAACCAGAAGATGTTTGAATGGGCCACATGCAGGCATATGTGTAAAATCAATTTGCAAACTCTGCAAACGGAGCAGTAGGTAACGGAAGACTTTCGTGTTTACCTAAACCCTTTGTCACATTATTCTGAGCACACACCAAGCATCTAGATGTTAATGAATCAATTGCTCCATGCATTTTAGCTATACAAGAGTTTTTTTCATATCTTCCTTAACACCCCTTCGTGCGCGATGTGTAACACCGTGGAACTCACGTACAAGGAACGGAAGACAATGAGACGGCAGGCAGAAACGACCATGGGCACAATACCAGAATATCAGAGGCAACATAGGCACCCTGATCTTGCCAAAAAGAGGAATCATTCGGCGTGGCTGAAGTTTGTAAAGACAATAAATCTACATCGGGAATCAAACATGTATTGATCAGATCAGAATCAGAGTCAGGAAAGAAAATCTGTTTTCGGGCCGCTTCTTTAGCAATACGATCAGCTAGCGAATTCCCTCGCACTTCCATAGAGTCACCAGTTGTTAATGGGATAGAAGACAAATCAGGACGTATACTAGTGGAATGAACAATCTCTGAACAGCAGTCATGATCTGTATCTACTAGCATGTCGTCCTGTGCGTTGATCAAGCGTACCAGAGCATATCCGAGGGTGGCAAAAGAAGAAGTGGATTTTATCTCTAAGTTACTTGTAGAACAAAAGATAATCTCATACCCAGACCGTTGCTGCACTCGCTGCGGTGGCTGCTGGGAAGGATTAGGAGAAAACATCTCATTAGCATCATGCCACTGACCATCATTCAATTGGTTATACACATTTTGTCCACCACGTCCCTCATCTCGGGCCTTCGTGCGACATTCATGAGCCCAATGACCTTCTTTATTACAATAATGACAATTACCAGATCTACGGGGTGCACTCTGACCCTGCAGACCTCCTCTACCTCTTCCACGACCTCCTCGGCCTCCTCAGGCAGGGGCATACCACCCAAAAGGGTCCAGGTCTCTCGGAACCTCTCGAGAAACTTGGACGTAGTCTCACTCTTTTCTTGTCTACAATTAGTTCGTGCCTGTGACAGATCCTGACTAGCTTGTTGACGTGCTAGAAGATAAGTAGTTAGCTTGTCTTTTAAGAGAATTACCCCACAGAAAGTCATATTCCGTCTTTTTCCGTCATCCTCCCTCATCTATGTCTTACATTTTTCCACTACAGCCAATTTGTCTGTTTTAGGGTCTAAGCATTTTACCGTTTTTATCAAATCAGCCTCATCGTACCCATCTCCCAAAACCAATTGCAAAATAAAGCGATAATCCGCACCCACGAGCTGACAGTGCCTAGAAGGCTTTATCAGCATATCAACAAAATGCAAAGGTTTGTTGGGAGAAGGGAGCATCTTAATAATGTCCTTCAGCGTGCTTACGGATGGTGGAAGGATTTTTGGACCCTTTGGTCCCATGGAGAAAACAGACGCAGTGTTTTCTTGTCGAGGTTTGGGGCTCTCATCCGGACCTTCATCGTACGAGTTATCATCGTCCTCACCATCAGTATCCTCGGGATCATCCGAAAGAGAGCTGTCAACTACCCTCCTTTCAGCAATGGGGCAGCTCGCAGGTGAGCACAGGTTTGTGGGTACGGGGGAGACAGGCACAGTTGGGCAGCTCACAAAAGGGTTTCAGATAAGTGGTTGTGTTCTTATTACCCATTTTATAAATGTGAATTAACCCGTGACAAACTTCAACAAACAACACACAATACAACAAAGACAACAAAAGAGCTCTACAAAGAGCGGGCAACGGAATACAGCTTCCACTTCCAGAATCTATGCTTCAGTTCCAGGAACTTTTCAGAAGTGAGCGCGCACTAAACAGGCATAAAAACCACAAGACAATCCTACCCCATACATGGTCCAGATACCAAAACCAGGGAGTGCGCTTGCTCTATCCTTATAGAGAAAAATAAAAAAGCAGCCCTCACCTGATTAGAGGTATCCCGGACGAGCCCCCAGATTGTAAGGATTTCTTGAATTATGGTACAGACCCCGTTTTATCTACTCAGTGCACAGCCTGTTTTCTGCGTGTCCCATCTGGATCCAGGGAACCCCTCAATGAAACACACAAGTCAGTGCTCAGTGAGATGTTCAAAGTTTATTGTGTAAGACAGGAGTATATATATATGCACACACACACAAAAACCAGAAAGGAGGGTGCAGGAGTGGTCCCATAACATCTAGTCTGGAACATGCAGTAAAGGTACAGTATGGTGTAAAGGATTTTTTTGTAGCTGTTGAATCTGGATAGTGGGTTTCAGAACAATGTGTTTGTTGTGGCCAATGTGTGTACAGTTTGCACAGAAAAATGTGTCTCTTGTGCAAGTGACATTATCTGTGGATGTACGAACCTCCTTCAAATTTCATTTAAATGAGTCATCAACGTGCTGTGCTTAAATGTCAGTGGCTTTTCATGCCTTCGTTCACCAGAAATTTCATTAAGTGTGGGTTTGTGCTGAAAACCCCTCAAACTGTATATACAGTATTGTACACATACATACAGTACACACTGCAATATTAAACAGCATAGAGCTGGCACAGCATTCTAGAGCAAAATTTATAGAAAGTTAGTTTTACAAGTAGTTTAATTTCTTAATTGAAAATGATTGTGTGACAACAGTTATGGGATTGATAGGTAAAGGACGACCTTCATAGCTGATACGAATGAAGAAATGTGTCTCCACACACCCACACACCTGTCTAAAAGATCAGAAAGCAATAGTTTTAAAACACAACACTGTCCAAATATTAACTTTTACACATCACAGAGATGTGAAAACATTTATTTAAATTTCTACAGTATTGTGCAGAAGCACCATATTATCTATATTACACGTTATATATATCTATCATGTCTGCATTAATGTATATATATAAATAAAAAAAAATTCAGTATTTCCAAACACACCTTGAAAATGTATAGATAAACTGGAAGAATGTTGTAAAGAAAGCAACATATTACACGGAAAAACAGTTTTCAGACAGAAGAAAAATCCTAATGTAATCTCATACACATTCACATTTCATACAAACTTAAATAATTCTTTTGATTGTGTAAAGCTGCTTTGTGACAATGTCAATTGTTAAAAGCGCTGTACAAATAAAATTGAATCAGATTGAATAGATGTACACTGTTATAGAGCAATTAAACCTACTTGATGGTTTAGTTTTTCTTTTTTTTTCTTTTTTTGTATTTTCTTTCTCTGCCATAGTTTGAAATTAGGTTTTTATTTAAAAAAAAATAAATAAAAACTTCCCATTTATTAAAGATGAAGTGCCAAACTGTGTTAATGTATTGCAAACAAATAAAGTCATTATTACTATAAAATCTATGAGGTTCGCATGTGTGTGTAAATTTTTCGGTTACAGATACAGTACATTAAAATTCCAGACTAAGTAAGTGTCCTTAAATTTTTAATAATCCTGTTAAATTCTCATCAGTTACAGTATCTGCTGATTGAGACATTATTTAATGAATTATCTTTATTTACCTTTATTTTTTATTTCAGCTTTACACATTCACATGGGACATAGACAACCTTCTTATGCCAAATTATACTGGGGTCTAATTATATTCAGACGTCTTGAAGATACAGTACATGTTTTTTTCCCCCCAAGTTTACTTTTATTATTGAGTCAAAGATCATAGAATGTTGAGATTAAATGTTGAGGTTGTGATTAGCCTCAATATATCGTTAATGATTCTTTGATGAATAGAATGTTACCTTTCTGCTCTTCGCTTAATGTCAGGTCAGTACAACCATGGCTTCATACAGTAGATATATCGCTGTTGGTGATACGTTCACATTTGAAGGAGTCTTAGGCGAAGAATCACGTTCTCCACTTTCTATTACTTTGGCAATTATAGGAGTTTTTTTTTTTAGAGCCGCTGTTTCATATAACTTCAAATAACAGATATTGAATTTTATACTGAAACAGATACTGAACCCCTAAAACAGAACAACATATACAGTATGATTTTTTGAACAATGAATCTCTTTTAAAATCAGTTATTTATCACAGATTTTGTGAATATCTGGGGTCACCTTGGAAAAAGTCAACACTTTTCAAGTCCGCTATTGACGGTCTGGACCCTGGGGAGGAATTCTTGATGCACAAAGTCGAAAAAGACGACGAGCATGCACTTGGCTATTAAAAGCTGGTTTTTTTAAGTACTGTAATTAAAACAGGTTTGCTGGAAGCTGAGAAAACACTACAATGAGCAGGGCAGGGGGAACTACAGGAGGACCTCCAGAGTTGAGCACTACTGATTTAGGGAGTTTTCTGTGCTGATCATTAAGACCATTAAGACAACAAAAGCTGTTCCATAAGCATAAGCATACAGTACAGGCCAAAAGTTTGGACACACCTTCTCATCTATCTGTCAATGTGTTTTCTTTATTTTCATGACCATT
>JAQMYJ010000006.1:24923283-24937635 GCA_030014305.1 Clarias laeviceps | reverse complement strand
AATGGTCATGAAAATAAAGAAAACACATTGAATGAGTGAAGGTGTGTCCAAACTTTTGGCCTGTACTGTATATATGAATTTTAGTATATACACCCACACACAAGTGCATCACAATAAATTAGAATATTAATTGATATAAGGTTGATTTATTTCAATAATGGAGAAGTGGAACTTACACATTATATAGATTTATTACACACAGACTGATACATTTCCAGTGTTTATTTTTGTGTAAATTTCAATGATTACGGCTTACAGCTAATAAAACCCAAAATTCAGTATCTCAGAAACTTAGAAAAATGTTAAAAAGTGCAATATTGGAGACTCATGGAGACTCTAATCTGATAATTAACTCCTGCAAAGGTTTCCTGAGCCTTTAAATTGGCTCCCAGTCTGGCTGTTCACAATGCTGTATCCACCACATTTATGGAAAGTTGAATGGAAAGAAAAAATGTCCCAAAAACAAAGCCCATTCAAGAATTTGGGGGAGAGTCACAAGGAGAGGCCTGCAGCTGGAGTCAGTGCTTCAAGAGCCACCACACACAGACATATCTAGGACATGGGCTACAACTATCTCATTCCTTGTGTGAGGCTTGTCTTAGCTGGGCTAAGGACAATAAGGACTGGACTGTTGCTCAGGGGGCCAAAGTCCTCTTTTCAGATGAAAGTAAATTTTGAATTTCATTTGGAAATCAAGGTCCCAGAATCTGGCGGAAGAGAGGAGAGGCACAGAATCCAAGTTGCTTGAGGTCCAGTGTAAAGTTTGCCCGGTCAGAGTTGGTTTGGGGAGCCGTGTCATCTGCTGGTGTTGATCCACTGTGTTTTATCAGGTCCAAGGTCAGCACATACCTAATACCAGGTTTAAGGACCACGGTATCCCTGTGCATGACTGGCCAGCAAACTCACCAGGACTAAACCCCATAGTGAATTTATAGAGTATTGTAAAGAGGAAGATGTGAGACACCACACCAACAACGCAGAAGAGCTGAAGGCCTCTATCAAAACACCTCAGCAGTGCCACAGACTTCATGCCACTTTGCTGTAATTCATGCTGAGGGAGCCCCGACCAAGTACTGAGTGCGGCACATGTTTATACTTTTGAGGAGTCCAACATTTCCGTGTAAAAATCTTTTGTTTTATTGGTCTTAATAATAATTCTAATTTTCTGAGATACTGATTTTTGGGTTTTCATTAGCTGTAAGCCATGATGATCAAAACTAAAAGAAATAAACACTTGAAATACATCAGTCTGTGTATAATTAACCTATGAGTTTCAGTTTTTGAATTAAAATAACTGAAATAAATCAACATTTTAATATAATCCAATTTATTGAAATGCACTTGTGTGTGCCAGTATGTACACACACACACACAGTCAGTCTAAAAATGTATGCACACATCAGGAAAAGAAAAACTTAATAATATTTTAATAAATATTTGAATACTAAATTTATTGCTATGGTATACAGTATAGGATGATAATAATAGAAATGGCTCTTCCGCCATGACATCATCATCATCATCACAACCTTGCAGAGACCCGAACTGCCGCCTGACGTTTCCTACTGTCGCAAAGCATCAGACGCGGTGTCGTGAAGCGCGCCGCCCCAGCGAAGATGGCGGCCGAGCTGCACCCGCGCAGCGGTAAACTCATCGGGCTATCCAACTCGAACCGCACGGCGCAACGGAACCAGCCGGTTCAGGAGTTTAATCACGGTCTGGTGCTCAGCCGGGAGCCGCTGCGGGACCGCGATGTCTTCACGGTTCGGATCGACAAGAAGGTAAACAAGTCCGCTACATCAGACTATCTGCTGCCGTCGGTTTGTCTGCAGTGCCGGGTTCACTCCCAAACCCCTCCGTGTTTACTACAAGAGTGCACTACGCAGACGAGGGTGCCAGGTTCCGGATGACGTTTTGGGGATTTCCTTTCTCTAATCCGTCACTCAGCTCACTACTGGGTTCAATCAGAGCTCTCCGAGCCGCGAAAGCATCCTTGATAAAGTGTACAACATAACACTCTCCCCTACCTAGTGCACTTTCTGTATATTTGGGACGCAACCCCTGGTTTCACCAAAATCTGACACTGACATCCTAATAACAGATCAGAGACAGGGGAAATGTGTTTTTTATTTCAATGTCACACAGTTAAACCTTGCCTGTGTGATGCGTCTGTGTGTTAATAATTCGTATTTATAAACATTTATATGAGAAACTCCGTTGTGTAGTCTATGTACATCTACTAGCATAGCTTAAGCACCGTGTTTCTCAACCCACCGTTTTTTAATCTGAAACCCCGCCTTTTTGCTCTAGGATTGGGGCGGGTGTATCTTAGTTCTTGTCTTTGTATTGGCTAGACGTTACGCTTTACCAAAAAATCCTCCAATCCTGATAAAAGAGGCGGAAAACGGGTAGGGTAAGAAACAAAAACAAGCTGTAGCTTAGCTCGAGTTATTAGGCACCGCTGATGATAAGGCGTTGTATTAGACAGGGAAACAACATTTATTAGGTTTATAACGTCATAAAAACACTTTAACAAAGTAACAAACGAATATTGAAGCTCAAACTAAACAGCATCAACGCAACCACCAACTAATTTAACGTTTATAAACGTCTCTTAACTCTGTGCTAATGTATTAGCATTACCTCAGGCTAGCTCACTGACTGACTCCCGGGTTTGTTTGTTAACTAAAAAAGTAAAAAAAATTCCTCGCATTTTAATAAACAATTAAGTTAATTCAAACGCAAAACACAGTGTGATTTGTTTGAGCCTAATTTAATGGTAAAACCGTTTAAAATGAATGTTTGCTCTTTATAAGTGTGAACGATATTTAGTAAATAGATTATCGTCGATATGTAAAAATATCGCGGTATGTGTTTATATATCAGTGTTTACTTCAGACTAAAAAGTGTCAATGAGACACTGAAGGAATTTTACAAAAAAAACACAGATTGCCGAGTGTATATACTGTGTGTAAATAAATAAGTTTTTAACACCTAATTATAAATTATTTGCTATAGAAAATGGTTTGGTTGTAGTTTGGATGTCATTCAGTAATAGTGATGCGGAGAAAAAAAACTTCTACGGTTTAAATGCAACTTTTCTTTTTAATGATTGTTCACTTGTTGCTCGGGTGAGGCTTTGTGGATCTGATCAATCAATAAAAAAAAGTTTACTCTTTTTGGCACGTTTGTTGTGAATAATTCTGGATCTTTCAGTTTGTTGATTAATTTTGCCTCCTAAACGATTCAATTCCATAAATGAACTAGACCTGATTACTATAAACATGAATTAGACCCAAGTTGCACAAATTTGCGTTGTTTTGACTCGTCACATTTCAGTCCTATGTCTAACCTCTGTCGTGATTTATGGAGGACGGGGTGCTCTGTTTGGACAGGAATTTTTAGGACTCGTACTGTATATATGTGAGTCGACTCACCTTACAGAGCCGAATCGTTTACAAACGTTATTGTATACTTATTATTATTATTATTATTATTGTATCATCTCCATCATTGAGAGATTGGCTATACAACAAAAAAAAAAGGGAGATTTTCCTCTGTCTGTCAGCAATGTTGGCACCTTGGTCTTATTTTCTTCTGTAGATGGTACATACCGTTCCCAAACCTCAGGCTTTTCAGGTTTTGTTAACGTATTTGACTAGGAGCTTATGAGTTTTGAAAAAGGTCAAAAACACCTGAACATCTTTTTTTTAATTTTTTTTTTTACGTTCGAATAAAAATTTAATCTGTATAACTAGTTTATGTTTAATTATCATGTAATTAAAAAACAGAGACTGCATTTCTAGTGGGATTAAGCGTTCGTCTGAGACCTTAGATGAACATCTTACAGTCTGTGACTGTAAGCTATTTGATTTTGTGCATTTGTCTGTTTAAACTTTTTGAATTTTTGCTTGAAAAAATTTTTTTTGAAACCGGGGCTGAATTTTAAATTGCGTTAAATGAAAAGCTAGTGCGCTGTGTAGGGTGTACAATCCCTTGTTCAAGTAGTGCCCTTGATCAGGGGTTAGAGAGGGATTTGGGCTTAAGTCTCGAGTTATGTGCTAGTTAGGACAAGGACGGTTCAGAGAGAGACGATACAGAAGTGATTAGTGCAGAGACGGCGTGGTGTTTAAGATGACATAAGTTTTACATTTTATCAGTAATGAAGGATATGAGTGATTATCTGACACGCCTCCTGTTCGCAGGTGAACTCGTGGAGCGGCTCTATAGAGATCGGCGTGACGGCGCTGGACCCGGCCGCCCTCGATTTCCCCAGCAGCGCCACAGGACTGAAGGGCGGCTCGTGGATCGTGTCCGGCTGCTCGGTGCTGAAGGACGGCCGCTCGGTCCTGGAGGAGTACGGACGTGACCTGGACCAGCTGGGTGAGGGTGACCGCGTCGGGATCCAGAGGAACGGTCGAGGAGAGCTGCACCTGTGGGTGAACGGGCAGGACTGCGGCCCGGCAGCCAGCGGTCTGCCCTCGCGTCTGTGGGCCGTAGTGGACCTCTACGGCAAGTGCACTCAGGTCACCGTCGTTAGCTGTGAACCTCCGCCAGACGCCGAGAACGAAGACTGGGAGGTGTTAGAGGAGAGAGAGACGGAAAGGGCGGCGCCCGTGTCCGCAGCCACGTCTCCAGCTGCCCTCATGCCGGATCATGAGGACAGAGCCGTCGGTGTGACGGTACCCTGGGTTCCTGGTATAGGTGCCTTGATGAACGGCTTACCTGATGACGGTACTCACAAATAACAGACGTAAAAAAAAATTTTTTTAAATGCTGCTTTAATTGTGAAACCATTTAACACAATCTGTGTCTCGCTGATTGTATTTTTGTCTCTAGCGTCAGAAGTTACACGAGGACACGGACGCGGGCGACCTGACGTGTTCCCAAATAACTTCGATCCAGACACTGGTATTTGTTCTTAAATCAGGCTTTAACTTCACCACAAACTTGAGGCCGACTTTATTGTTTTAATTCAGTTCTTTGAGTTATACGCCAGAGAAAAGGTGATGAAAGTTTACTGAAGGTTATGACACTTCAAGGTAGTTAAGATATTCTAATATGAATGTTAGTTATGATATTTTAATATTCTAAAGTGTTTCCCTTTTAAATATTTAGGCACTAAGTGTTTAAGTGATCTCCCATCACGCTCATTCACGATGTTTTTCCGACCGCGTTTCTTCCACAAAGATGTTAGTTCACTGCTGTCCTTCCAGGTTTTAATAATGAAGGGTTTTTTTTTTTGTTTTGTTTGTTTGTTCAGTATTTATACAGTGGAAAGCTCTAAACTATTTGCTTAGTTAAATCCAGTGTATGATCCTGTTTAAAAGCTTCTTTGCATGACTTTGATTATTTTTTTGTGACGTTCTCCATCTATCGTGATGGTTCACATTTGTTACTGTAATTGGTTTTGAACTCTACTGGTACGTGGTTTTGGTTCAGTTTCTTCCAGTTCCACTGTAGACACACAAATATGATGATGCTAATAAATGTGATAATAATCCGTACCATCAGTTCCTGATTGAGTCGTCTAGAAGTAAATACGAAATGTCGTGAAAAGAAAAAAGTGTTAATGTTGCAAAAAAAAAATCGAATCTTCAACTTCAACCTGGTCATGTGACCATAGACTGTTATAATTAATTCTGTCAGAGCAGCTCATGGACATTATTAAGTCCTGAGCAAGCATATGCATGCATGTATGTAATTCTAATTGATAGTTACAGTTATGATTGATTGATAGTTAATCTATTAGTTAATTAGACTTGTTCAAGATCAAGCATTTCTATTATACGGTACATCAGAAAGCTTGAGAAATAAAGGAAGCTTATATGAAAAAGATGGACGTTTTAAGATCTACAACACAGTGGGACATTAAGTTAAGATATTTAATTGTGATTTAATGCCCCACTGATATAGAAATAATAATTCAAATAAAATCTGGAGCTCTTATTATAGTAAAATAATCCTCATGTGATCAGAGGTACTGATGCCACTAAATTTTTTTCCAGTAACAGAATAAAGTAAATATTTTATTGCTCATATTCTACAGTAATTTGTTAACAATTAAAATTGCTATTAATCATAACACTACAAAACATTTGTTTGTTTTTTTAAACGCTCCCTTGTGGTGAGCTGGTGTAACAACAAGGCTTTATGTAATTTAGCACTTCAGGACTTGATTGGCTCGTGAAATTTATGACGTAATAACACTTAACTGTCAGGTCAGACTTTCAGGAAAATAAAATAAAACTGCTTTATTTACAAAGTGCAAGATTTAGGAATGTTTAGGAATAAAATGATTTAATCTTGCTCCTGTTTTTAATTTTCCCCCCTCTGTCCCACTTTAGTCCTTACAGAGCATCAGTTATTCGACGTGTTTAACAACGCCATCGTGTCGCTGTACCGTTCAGAAGACGAGGGCGGAGAAGACTCGGGGTTAGGAGGAGCGAATGGTTCAGGAGGAAGTTCAGACTCGTCCAGAGGGGGAACAGGAAACAGTAACGGATCTAGAGGAACCGGAGGAGGAGGAGGGAACGAGAACGGGATCGGAGGTCGAGGTGAAGGCGGGAACAATAACAACTCGTCTGGAAACGGGGATGGAGGAGGAGGAGGAGCGAATGGGGCGGTGACGACGGTAAGCAACAGCGGGATGACCACGAACGACGCCCTGCTGTTTCATGAGAAGTGTGGCACGCTGATCAAACTGAGCAACAACAACAAGACGGCCGAGAGGAGGAGACCGCTGGACGAGTTCAACAACGGCGTGGTCATGACCAACCGCCCGCTCAGGCACAACGAGATGTTTGAGGTGTGTGTGTGTGTGTGTGTGTGTGTGTGTGTGGGTGGGTGAAATAACATTATAATGAAATAGAAAATTAAATGCATCCAACAAGCTAATCCTTGATATTTTTTATAAAAAGTAATGGACTTCTGTAGACTTCTGATGATGAACATTTTACATAATTTGGCTGACGCTTTCATGCAAACCAACAAAACAAGTTTTAGGAGATTTCGACAAATCAGGAGATAAAAGAACCAACAAATACAATCGGAGCTTTAAAACGAGGCTTTACTAGATTATATTATTATAATTTACTACAAACTATAACTGTTATACTATAACCTTTAATTACAAAACAAGCTTTTGAAATACATACCATAGTAAAATAGAGTGGATAATTCGTTCCAGAAGTGGCTCGTATTCCAAAACACTCGTAAACCAAATAGAATTTTCCGATACGAAATAATGGAAACTCTAATTATTTGTTCCACAGCCCCCCCCAAAAAATACATAAAAATAATTAACACAAAATATTAAGTAAAAATAAAACAAATTAACCTGAACTTTACCTTTGAAAAGAATCGCAACAGAGCAGTGTTTGTGTAGAGCAGAGAGAAAGAGAGTGTGTGTGTGTGTGTGTGTGTGTGTGTGTGTGTGTGTGTGTGTGTGTGTGTTTGGCACGGTGTCCAATGACGCGCGCGCACACAGACACAAAGAGCAGCTGATGCAGAGAGAGAAAATGGATTTTTAACGTCTCTAGCGCATGCGTGATACATGATACTCGGTACTCATAAACCAAGACTTGTTAGTTTTTCAAGTCAAAATTTATTTTAAATCTTTGCTCGTCTTGCGGAACACTCGCAAACCGTGTTACTCGTAATCCGAGGTTTCACTGTAGAGCTTTTATATTTTTTTTAAATTACTTTTTGCACATTTTATAAATTTAAACCCGTTTCCAAAAGGGTGCCAATATATCTTAGAATATACATATGCATATAGATCATTTGCTATTGCTACATTTACACTGTTTTTTTTTTTTTTTTTAATTCTATTTCTCACACTGTGTGTCAGATTCGTATCGATAAACTGGTGGATAAATGGTCGGGATCAATTGAGATCGGAGTTACGACCCACAACCCCAACAATCTGGACTATCCTGCAACCATGACCAACTTACGCTCAGGTCTGTTTATAAGGCAGCAGGGGAAACGGTACTCGTAACCCTGGTATCTGTTACGATCGTTTGATGTTCTTGTAACATCCGTGTTTCTCCGTGTTGTCAGGTACCATCATGATGAGCGGCTGTGGGATTCTGACCAACGGCAAGGGCACACGGCGGGAGTACTGTGAATTCAGCCTGGACGAGCTCCAAGTAACGTTTCTGCTCTGTACACACACACACACACACACACACACATTCTGCTTATTATTGTCTGATTATTATTGTTATTGTTGTTTATCTGCAGGAAGGAGATCATATCGGGCTGATGAGGAAAGCAAGCGGCGCTTTACACTTCTACATCAATGGCATAGACCAAGGCACGCAGACATTCCTTATGATCACGTTTAGAGATTTAAGAGAACTTTAAGAGAGTCACTTTATCATAGCGCTGAATCGTGAGCTTTGCAGAAGACACATGTGGTCGAAATCAATCATGAATGGAGATCATTTTGGTGAAGTCGCACGGTAAAAACAATCAACAGTAAACACCAGAGAGAGGTGTGTTTTAATAGTGAAAGTAAGAGTGTTTTCATATACACACACAATGTGATGAGAACTCGCTCGCAGGACATCCATAAGAAAACCACTTGTTATTGAGACTCATCAGAAAAAAAGGCTTCAGTTTGTTAGGAAGCATAAAGACTGGACTTTGGAGTGATGGAAAAAGGTCATGTGACTCATCTGATGAGTCCAGATTGAGCCTGTTCCAGAGTGATGGGCGTGTCAGGGTAGGAAGGGAAGCCCATAAAGTGATGCTCCCATCATGCATAGTGTCCACTGTACAAGACTCTGGAGACAGTGTTATGATCTGGAGATGATCAGTTGCTCAGGTCGAGACTCAGTAACGTTATGGGGCAATAAAATGAAGTCAGCTGACCACCTGAATGTACTGAATCTGAATCAGCAGGTCATCACATCTATGGAGTTCTTCTTCTTCCCTGATGGTCCGGTTGTATTCCAGAACTCTTTGGATTGTGAAAGTGCAGTTCTGGGTCAAAGCTACAGGGGATTGAATGAAATCTTAGTCTCAACCTATTTATTTTTTTTTTTTTGGCCATATCATGTGTATGTACATTTTACATACAATTGTAAATAAATAGCAAACAAACAAACATCAGACACGTCTTCTTTTCTAAATTAATATGATGTCCAACTTTATCTAGATTAAAAGGGTAAAATGCACGATTTTTAAGATTCCTAAAAATCTTCCTGTTTTGTGTGTAATATTTTCAGGCGTGGCTGCTAACCAGACGCCGGCCGTGGTGTACGGCGTAGTGGACCTCTACGGCATGGCCGTAAAAGTCACCATCGTCCACAATCACAACCACAGCGACCGCTTACGACGCAACAACGCCATCATGAGGGCGCTCTCGCCCGACGTGGGCCGACCCCGACCCGGCCTCTCGCTCACCCCCGACCCCGAAGCCCCGGACCGGCTCCTCTTCCATCCTAACTGCGGGCAGAAAGCCGCCATTATCGGCGACGGCAGGACGGCACTTCGACCTCAGTGAGGAAGCGTTTTGTTTATTTATTTATTTTTTCATCGTAAAACACTTGTACGGTTTATAAATTAAGCGTTTTGTTCCGCTCCGGCGCAGCGCGACAGACGACTTTAATCACGGAGTGGTGCTCAGCAATCGGCCGCTGCACTCTAACGAAGTGTTCCAGGTGCGCATCGACAAGATGGTGGACAAGTGGGCGGGGTCTATAGAGATCGGCGTGACCACACATAACCCTGCCTACCTGCAGCTGCCGTCTACCATGACCAACCTGCGCTCAGGTACACAGAACATACAGGGATGAGATCCCGGGCTCAGGTGTGTCCTAGCTGAGCGGTATGACGTGGGACATCATGATACTTTACAGAGAGATCTATATAGACGTTGTGTTTTATGTAGAAATGTCCTGACACATCATCTATCGCCCCACGTGTATCATGTACCTGTTTGTCTTCACCACAGGGACGTGGATGATGACCGGGAATGGAGTGATGCACAACGGAACCACGATACTAGACGAGTACGGGCACAACCTGGACCGACTGAAAGTATGCATTCGCTTAAAAAAACCAAAAAAAATCCATCCATTCATTCTTATGTACAGTATGTAGGTGAGTCACTCACTCTGGCAGTAGATTTTATTTTAATTAACCCTTAGAAAAGATAAATACATAATGTTTGGACATAATCTCTTTGCTTTTCAATACAATTTGTCAACAAGCTTTCGTTTTCCCGCATAAAAAAAAAATGTTTACGGCTGAGCTGCGAGACACGAATGAAGAAGTGAATGAATGTCTTCATCAGAAGTGAATCTCTGTCCTCGTAGGGCTGCTTAAAGGTGAAAGTCAGACGGAGCGAGAGAGATCAGGACTATAGTGAGGACACTTTAACACCTCAGAGTCTTGACACTGTGGGCAGAAGTGTGTGAAATCACGACGCCCTCAGATATCAGTCGTCTGTGTTTAATCCTAAGTTTAGGCTTCAATAAGCGTCTCACTGGTGCTTGGCGCTGGTGATTGTTGAACCTTTTTACCTGATGATATTCCAATACTTCTGGCCCTTTGAGAATCCCAGAAAACTGTAAGCATCAATGAATCTTCCAGCCGATCATTGACGGGTGAACTTTTTCTTGGTCGGTGAATGAGGATGTTTCCGTTCCAGACTCGTAGTGATGAATCCGTGTCTCGTCACCGGTCATGATTCTCTTTAAGATAAACTTTCATCTTCCTTCGAGTATCAGGACAAACACCCTCAGACCACAAAATCTAAATCACTACACGCTGCTCTTGTTTTGCGCAAATCACAAACGGGGCATGCGAGCAGAATGGGAACATAATAATACCAAAAACAACAAATTATTCGAAATAAACCCAGTGGTAGGAAAAAGAAGCTCTCATCCCTTCGACCGGGTCGTATATACAAGGTGCCGTAAAGGCCATACAAATGTAACCCATGCGTATTTATTAAAGGGTGAAGAAGTTCCAAAATGTCAGCGCTGTAGAACTAGTCTAACCATAAAACACATACTTTTGATCTGCCCAAGTTTTAATACTATAAGAAAACAATTTCTACCGGAACAAGATTTAAAAAAACATATTCTGCAAGAAAAAACTTTTACAATTTCTTTCTAAAGTGCACTTAAAGAATCTAATGTCAAATCTGCTGGCCAAGACCGTGTTATAATGTGATCTATTATTATTATATCTTTTTCACTTTCCCACAACTCTCTAAATCACTTACATTATAACACAATATAAAATTGGTTCGAATAAACCAGCTTCATATTTGATATGAATCTGCCATGAAATAGCCTGAGAAGCTGATTTGGCAATAAATCCTAATACAAACTAACAAACGGGGCATCTATTTTTGCTGGTACCTCAGTTACAAATAAACTGATGTAACACATTCACACCTACACAGCAGTGACCGGGGAGACGCAGTAGAACGGAAAGCGCTGATAAGACCAGCTGAAGTTTAAATATAACCGGAGTGCGGATAATTTTTGACTCACCCTCGTATCTTTTATCATCATTGTTAAATAATCATAAATGTAATTCTTGTGTGTGTGTGTGTGTGTGTGTGTGTGTGTGTACACACCAGGCTGGAGACACAGTCGGTGTGGTGCGGAAGGACGACGGCAGCCTGCACTTTTTCGTAAACGGGGTTCCTCAGGGTCCGGCTGCCTGGAACGTGCCGCCCAGCGTGTACGCCGTAGTGGACCTGTACGGTCAAGCGGCTCAGGCGACCATCATGGACGACATGGGTGAGAGAGGAGCGGGAGGGAAGATAACCGTTAATATTAAGGAGAAAATGGAGAGAAACATTTATTCTTAAATCAAACGTTTGTCTCTTTCTCCGTCTAGCCGACCTTCCTCCTCTCCCAGACGACAGCTCGGAGGGTCCGATCGCGATGTCCCCCGGCAGTCCGTGTTCCGTCACCGGGGTGAGTGCGACCACCGACCTGCGCTTCCATCAGCTGCACGGCACCAACGCCGTCATCACCAACGGCGGCCGCACGGCTCTCCGTCAGAACTGCCGCAGCGAGTTTAACGACGCCATCGTCATCTCAAACAGGTGGGGGATTTATTTATTATTTCTATTATTATTTTGTTTAGCCATGGTGATGCCAGGGATGTGAACGAAGGCGCATTTACTTCTGGTACAAATGAAATTTGACACGTGACTTCACAAACCTCGCTTTAGTAAACACGCGACCGCAGGCTGTGATGTTGCACTTGACCTTGTTCCAGCGAATCCGTTCGTTTGAGTCGTCTCACCAATATGAGTCGTCTCTTTCATCTGAAACCTTTCAATATTTTTAAAGAATCTGCCGTATCTGCACAGCCCGTGCCAAACCGGACACTTGTGCTTTTTGGAGAAATAAATGAAAGGTTTATTTGATTTAAAATAGTAAAAGCAGCACCAAATGACCAGCATCAAGCGCTCACTGAAGATGATGTCATTTTTACAGATGGTAAAAAGTAAACATGTGCATACATAAATTGAGTCAACTACTGAAAAGTGTGTGTGTGTGTGTGTGTTACCAGGTGCCTTCGGGATGGTGAGCTGTTTGAGATTGTGATTCAGAAGATGGTGGATCGCTGGTCAGGATCGATAGAAGCAGGTGAGTCACTCTGACGTAGTAATAATAATAATAATAAGGAACGCTGATGATGTCATTGTGTTAAATACACGGTTGCAATTTTCACATATTTTTCTTTACCGATAGTTCACCACTATCAACAAGTAAATAACTAATGGCAACAAAACAAACAGGATGTTTTTCTTTCAGCTTCCCACTAATCAGTAATGTGAGATGAAATTATAATGCAGAAATGGTTTAAACAATTAAAACACAAAAAAGTGAAAATTAAAACAAGTTAATAGATACAAAACAAATTTTATTAACTGTGAATAATGAATACTCGTTAACTTCGCCATAACACTCCTGGTTAATACAGCATGACGATACTTCCCATCAATGTTGAATTTTTTACTTTGATCTGAAGATAAGATGAGAACATAAGAAGTAATATACAGTATTTTATTGTGTTAGATTTGAGAAATGTAAATATGTATTAAGTATAATTTTTTTTTAATTAAAGGTTTACTAAAAAGATTTATGATTTTAATTTTCCAAAAAAAATGCATTACATGTAACCGTATTTTAACTCATTCGACATTTTCTTTTATGCAGAAAACAAATGCGTTTATACCTAAACAAATGTTTATTAAAGATCAGTTTGGATCTTTTTATTGACGTTTCTGATCCTCAAAGATTGTCCTATATCTATAAAATATAGGACTGGAAAAGTATGAAATATATACAACACGGACACAAAGGCAACATTTTTGTTTTTAAACATGCATGACTTGTGGCACCGCCTGATCCCCAAAGTGTGGCCGAAGATGAATTTATGCAAATCTGTAAAAACCTGCTGTCCTGTGTGACTCTCTGGTGTCTTTGGTGCCACTTTATGTCTTAAATGTTCAGAATTTGTTCCTGTTTTAAACACGTCTCTCTTTCTTCTTTTTTTGTTGTCTAAGTCGCATTTCAGAAACATTCATGAAGGATTTGTGAATCCGAGCAGACTGATCTGACGTGTCTCGTGTTCTGCTGGAGGTCATTATGTTGTTTTTCTGTGATTTTAGGAGTGACTGCGATCAGACCAGAGGAGCTGGAGTTCCCCAACACTATGACTGACATCGATTACGATACCTGGATGCTCAGGTGCGTCACCTAACGCACAGCTCGGAGATCATAACTTAAAGCTGTGTGACTTTAGTAATGTTCAGGTTCTGAAGTCAGCAACACTCATGTGTGAGTGTGAAGGAGGATTATTACTTTTAAAAATAACTTTAATGAAGGAATAAAGAGCTGCTAAAATACGTTTTTATGTACATTGCATGATGCCTGCAGTGAAAACGGAGAGTTCTCCAGGAACTGTGTGGTCGTATAAAGTGTGTAGGTTCTGATGTCACCAGAACTTTAAAGGAACTATCCAGATATATGTCTCGTTAAAAGCCTCCTCATGTCTTCTGCTCGTCTTCTGTCCCCGGTTACAGCGGCACGGCGATCATGCAGGACGGGAACACCATGAGGAATAACTATGGCTGTGACCTGGACTCCCTGGGAACTGCCTCCAAGATCGGAATGATGCGCGCTGCCTCCGGAGATCTCCATTATTACATCAACGGCGTGGACCAGGGCGTGGCGTGTACCGGATTACCCCCAGGTAAAGCGGAAAGGAACAGCTTTTATATTTCGGTTGTACTGGTCCTTCTCAAAAAATTAGCATATTGTGATAAAGTTCATTATTTTCTGTAATGTACTGATAAACATTAGA
>JAQMYJ010000006.1:24880391-24915695 GCA_030014305.1 Clarias laeviceps | reverse complement strand
TAGGCGTGGCGGATCGTAAGACACTAGCAGTTCACTCAGATACTGCGGCGCGAGACCATTTAATGCTTTATATATCAAGAGTAGTATTTTAAAATCAATGCGAAATTTCACGGGAAGCCAATGAAGTGAAGATAAGATAGAGGTGATGTGCTCGTATCTTCTGGTTCTAGTGAGAACACACACACATACACTCTTTAACAGACACTAACACACACTAATACACACACAAGCACTACTTTCCTACTGTCTTTATTTATCTTTATCTTTCTTTCTTTCTTTCTTTCTCTCTCTGTTGTCTCTTTTGAGTTTATTTGTGATGAAGAGTGTTTATGAAGTGGGAGGAAGTCATCTTTACATGTAGCTCGTCTGATCGCGTGTATTTTGTCGTGACTGTCCCAGCGCACTGATTCACGTATAAACACGTGACTTACAGGATAAAGCCGCACTGCGACGTGGCCAACACCTATAAGAAGTGGCACATCGCATACCACGGGACGAGTGTGGGTTCTCTACGCCGCACGCTGGACCACAGCCAACTTCTGCCAGGTTGGTACACACACACACACACACACACACACACACACACACACACACACACATCAAGTTTATGATGAAGAGTAGAGGAATGAGCGCTGTTTCTGTTCTTCTTCAGCAGACACGTCGTCTGTGTTCTCGCCGTCCCCGGTGAAGGTCGAAGGTCACGGCAGCTACGGTGAGCCGGAGGAGAACAGCGCCCCTGAGAGGGAGATCCCCCGCGTGCGTCTCTCCCCCACCATGCGCTACTCCGGCCTTGAGGTCTTCGCCCCTAAAGTGCAGTAAGTTCTCATCGGAGTCATATTCTAATAAACAGAGCGTTTATCCTTTAATAAATCAGTTCAGTAGCCTAGCGTGATTCTTTTGCATACATGAAACACACGCTGACTCCAAAATCTTTTCTTATTTTTTTTATTATGTTAAATTTATACTGTATATTTTTGCATTTAAGTTGATAAAGGGCTGCAGTTCCACTATAATCCTGCAGGTGGATTCTTTATGAACTACAGGTAGTTCCCGACTTAGAAACATTCAAGTTACAAATTTCCACAGATTCAAACGGACCGGCGGATCTACGAACATTTGTAGATGAAAACAAATTGCGGAAGTAGCTCATGTGTATTGTACAAAAAAAATAGACAATGCAGTGCGCCAGATACCAATATTTACAATTATATACAATATTTTCTGTGTGTAAGGGAATGTGTGATACAGTAGGTCTAAAGTCCGGTATATTGTATGTGTGCGAGTGTTTGGGGGGGGGGGGGGTGAGAGAAATGAGCCGGCTTCGGCTCACTGGTTTCAATGAATCAGTCCGATGATAGAAAATTTCTGTCATGTAAAAAAATTTCTGTCCTGATGGTGAATAATCATAATTTCAGAAAATCAACAAAACAAAGTTCACAGTCCAAAACAGCTTTGAGACATTCAGGATTCCCCTCGAGATTTAGAGGCACAGAGACAACACTGTTACTTTCATTTCCTTAGGCGCGATGTTTGTTTTTGGCCACATGATGGCAGTGTGGGGAAGGGGGACAGAGATGTAGTCAGGTGGTTTGGTATGCTTTACACTGTATGTTTGTGTCAAAGGCGTATAAGACTCACTTCTGACCTAAGAACAAATCTGACTTACGAACGTGCTCCGAGAGCTGAACTCGTTTGTAAGTTGGGGACGACCTGTTTTTACACGTTGGAAGGCAGAACAGCATTGTGTGTGGTAGGAGGGAATTATTTGCAAGGTTTGTTTAGAATTATAACAAAATATAATACAGAATCAGGATATTTATAAAATCGTGGCACTTACAGAATCGCAATACGAATCGTATCATATCGTATCGGCTCATTCCTGGTCTAAACTCTACTGCGTTCAGACTAGAGACAGTCAGACTGATGTTTAGTTGCAGCTGGATGACGATTGACGCTCTCAGACGCTCGTTAACTGAAACAGATAACATACACAGCGCCGTTTTTATATAGTTTCTCCTTATATCTTTCTCTTTCTTTCTTTCTTTCTCTCTTTCTGTGTCTTTGTCAGTCTCTCAAGATTCAAAGGTGATTAATTGGCATGACAAACATTTACATTCATATTCCCAAAGCTCAGAAATAAGTCACAAGAAAATAACAGAAGTAGATAAAAAAGAGAAAGTAAACACTCTTATACTTTGTTTCTCTTACCCTCCCTCTTTTTGTCTTTCTCTCCCTCTGTCTCTTTCTCTGGTTCTTGCTCTCTTTCTCTCAGTATATTTTCTCACTTTCTATTTCTCTTCATTTCTCCGTTTCTGTATCTCGCACTTTCTTTCAGTCTTCATCTCTTTTTCTTTCCTTCTCTTATTCTTACTCTGTCATTTTGTCTTACTTGTTCTGTTTTTCTGTCTTTGTCCCTCTTGTCTCTCTTTCAGTCATTGGGTCATTGATTATTTTGCTGTAACCTCCTGAGATTTAATGTTTGTTTCTCTGTAGATGTGGAGCTCAGTTCAGGCTGTGTGTGAAGCGGTGTGAGAGTTACTTGTTTATCTTCTCTCTCTCTCTCTCTCTCTCTCATGTCTCTCTCTGTCTCTCTCCTGCAGATTCCGAGACCCTCGCTCACTGCGATGTCACCACGCCCAGGTGGGCTTCCAGGTGTGTGTGCGTCCAGGCTCCTACAAGGTCGGGCCTCAGTCTCTGGGCCTGAGCGAGACGCTCGACCCGCGGTTCAACAACACGGAGATCGAGTGGATCACCAAGGAGCAAGGAGGACTGCTGCTGTACGGCCTGCTCGTCCGCGTGGAGTGAGGGAGAGAGAGGAGAGAGGGAGAGAGAGAGAGGGAGGGGCTCGGGATGCTGGTCCTGCTTCAGAGAACAAAATGAGGCTTTGCGCTGGTGTGGTTTTTTTTTTTTTTTTTTTTTGGGAGACACTTCCTGCACTTTAAGTTTCGACCCCCAGTGGGAGATTCTCTCTCTCTCTCTCTCTCTCACTCTGTTTTTCTCACTTTGTCTCTTGTCTGTTATTCTTGTTCTTTTGCTTTTTCAGTATCTCTCCACCCAATCATTTTACTTTTTCTCTCTCTCTCACACACACACACACACACACACACACTCACTGCCTTTCTTTATTTTTCTCTTTTTTTCTCTCTCAGGGCATTTCCTTCATTATTTTTCTTTTTTCTTTCAGTCTATCTATCTATCATTGATTTTTTTTTTTACCTCTCTGGTCTCCCTTTCTTTGCCTTTTTCTCGCTTTGAAGATTCACTGCCTTTTCTCTCAGTCTTGTTTTCTGTCTATTTGCTTTTCTCTCTTTCTTTCTCTCACTCTCACTTTTGCTCTGTCTGTTTCTCTCACAGTCTCTTGTTGTCTGTCTCTCTTTCTTCTCTTGTCACTCTCTCTTTCAGTATCTTTTGCTCTCTTCCCTTTTCAATATCTATTTCTCACTCTTATCCTCTCTCTCTCTCTCTCTCTCTCTCTCTCTCTCTCACACACACACTGCCTCTTTCTTTTCTTCCTAATTTCTCTCTCAGTGCCTTTCTTTCTTTCTTTTTCAGTATGTCCATCATTGATTTCCTTTCTGTCTCTCTATGCATCTCCGTCTCTGTTCTCTGTTCTCTCTCTAAGATGATTGGACTCCTCCGCTCTCGTCCTCACAGCACAGCCCCGGATCCCGTGAGCGTCTTTTGGGGGAAAAAGAAAAAAAAAAAAAAACATGTTGTTAAAGAGACAAATCAACAGATGGTCCTGAAGCTACACAGAGACTTGACTTGAGGAGGAGCATCAGTGCGAGTCTGGGGTCGTGTGTTTGTGTTCCACTTCACACAGGAGAACAATCACGCTCTGGGTTACACACAGTGTTACAGCTCTAATACAGAACAACACACACACACACACACACTCACACACACACACACACACCACCTCAGATCCTCAGCTTGTGTAGAGTGGAACTGCTGTCCTGTCTGTCTTTTTTATTATAATTATTTTTTCCCCTGGAGAGAAACCTGATCATGTTCGTGAAGTGAAGCCAGAACTCGTAGCGCACCCCGATGGCCAGAACTGGAATTACAGGATAACTGATAACCTCTCAGACCGAAAGCTAATTGTTATTTAATGTTTAACAGAAGAAAAAAAAAAAAAAAAGTGTCAAGACGGCGCTTTTACTGTTTTACATGAGTGAGAATTAGAGATCATTTGTGCTCGTAAATATTTGCCCCCACACGAACCCTTTAACCTCCTCCGCCCCTTTTTTTAACGCTCCAGTGTTTTGAAACTGTTGAATGTGAAATCAATCAAGAAAAGCGAAAATTTATTTCGCAGTGTATTGTGGGAAATGAAGTTAAGGATGATTTGAGTTTACACTGGGTTTATCTTTCTTTTTTTTCTTTTTTTGCACAGGTTTAAGCCCTTATTTATTTTTTCTTGATAGTGTCAACTCTTTAAATTAGAGAGATTTTCTCTCTCTCTCTCCCTAAAAATATATATAATATAAACTTATGAAAGAGAAAAAAAAAAAAAAAAAAAAAAAAGATTTCCGTTGCCAAGTAAAAAATATTTGAGTGGAAATTTTTACGCCCAACTTATCGCCAAGGGCCGTGTCTGAACGTATGCTTGCTCTAAAACTGAAATGTGAAAAAAAAAAATACACACACACACACACACACACACTCTGTCGGGGTTCGAGACGGCCCGTTTGCTGCTTTTTGTTGTTGTTGTTTTTTGTTGTCGTTTCAATCGTTACTTTGTATTATTTGTTTGTTTTATTTGTATTACATTACGTTGTACAGCCTGTTACATAACACTATTATTATCTTCCTGATTTGTAAGAAAATAAAAATGTATATATACTGTATAAAAAAAAAAAAAGTTACACATCATCCAAACCTTTGCCATGAAGTCTCATCCTTGAAGAGTCAGCTCAAAATTATTGGCACTCATAAGAAAATATTATATATGAGACACGACTTGCTTACATTTCAAACAACGCGTCTTTTATGTAAACAAGCCAGAGTTCTTGTTCCTTTATTGTCATGTGCACAACAAGGAGAAACACATTTCTCTGTACTGTGAAATTTTTCCACCGGACGTCTAGACGTCTTATATTCCACACTCCTCGAGAGTGTGAACAGCCAGTGTTGGGGTGGGTGGAGTCCTTAACAATGGCTTGTCTGTGGACTCTGCGTGGGAGGGGAGTGATGTCCTGATTATCCTTTACCAACGTCTGCGGCTGCTTCGTGTCCATTGCACTGCTTTTTCCCATTTTTTACAGTAAGAGTTCTGTAGAAGAGGATCTGTGGCAACATGATGAATCTTCTCAGGCTGCGCAAGAAATACAGCCGCACTTGTGCTTTCGTGACCGACTGGGTCCAGGTGCGGTCACCGCTGACGTAGACGCCTGTCTCACCCACTGCTCACCCTCTCAACCTCAAGCTTTTCAATGCTTTTCAAGTTTTCCTTTCTTGTGTCCACAATCATTTCCTTGGTCTTGTCCATGATCATCACCACTATTTCATACATCCAAGCACTGTGGTGTCGCCCATGTGAGAGGTAATACAGTCACATGTGAGCATACAAGTAAGTGTAGGGTATGAGGTCGAGTACCGGTGAGGAAATCTAGCAGACAGTAGAGACGAGTCCAAGTTTTTTTAACAGCTTGTAGGGAAGGACTATTAAAAGCAGATCAATACTCTATAAATATTAAAAGTGTCTACGTCGTCCAGGTGGAAGGGCTGGAGAGGGTGCCAATAATTTTGGATAATCTTTTAACCTGGATCTGTTTTTTGGATAATCTTTTTTACAGTCTCTTATAGCATTGAACATACTTCCCTAAATATACTAATTGTTTTTGTTTTACATCAAAGAAAGAATCAAACAGGTTTGTTTTTTTAATCATTTTTATTTTCCCAGTAGGAAAAAAAAAATCTGTTTTATTGCAGAGTTGCATATTAATCAAACTGTGTCCAAAATATCCTGTAACTACTGCTTAAGGCCGAGAGTGTAACCGACTCTGTTTGCCGTAATCAGAATAAACACACAGAACACACACACAGACACACACACATTAAAATTCCATCATGATTCTACAAACTGAGATCTCGAACGCAGAAAAAGTGAAGGTTTCCTCATCAGTGCACACAGAGTTCTTCACTTTATTTAAGCTCATTATTACAGGATAATAATTGTTGTAAAACTCTGGCACTTTAATTGAAAATCTCATTAGTCGTGTTTGTAGATTAGTGTGGAAATGAAAAGCCCAAATCTTTTAATCTTTAAATTCATGAGGCACCAGGATTTCGGGATTAAAGTGAAGCAAAGTTTCTTGTATAATCTCATAAAATGTTTACTCGCAAATCACACTGTGTACATCAGCGTATAGGAGGAAATCATCAGCAGCAGGTTTCTTTCTTTTTTTTTTTTTTGGCAAGGTGAAAGTTTTAAAAATTAAATTAATGATTTAAAAAGAAACCACGAGGCATGGAGGTGAAAAAGATTTATAAATAGTTTCTGTACACAAAATATCATAAGAGCTGAAAACATTAAAAGGTGCGGTTTGTAATTTTAAAAGAGGTTACGATCCTGTGTTTGTCACATTGCTCCTAGAATACACTTTAAAAAAAGAAAACTGTAATCCGCAACATTTTTATCCAACAGATTTATTTGTTTTTCTTGGTTCTGAAATGATCGCATTTGTTCATCTAATAAATTTTATATATATATTTATACTTTAGAACAAGTCGGGTTGATGAGGGAGAAATCTGATTCGAGTTTCAGCATCTGACAAACATACAACCTGCCCCTTTAAAACTAAAAAAAAAACAACTATCTTTTTCTTTTTACCCTGCATTTAAAAAGTTCTCTTCCAAGCATCCTGTCACTAAATGAAAACACACAATTAAAAAAACAAATATATACATGCATTTGCAAAGATGTACTTTACAGATGAAATAAATAATAAGTGTTTGAAAATATATATAAAAAAAAAAAAAAGAGGGAGAGAGAGAGATTAACAATATAATAAATATTCTTCACAGATTCATCTCCGGAGGAGGATATACAAATCGCTACTTCCTGGTTCCAGGACTAATAATAACAATAATAACAATAAAAAAAAAAAGAAATGTTTCTTTTTACAGTAAATGGGACAGATAAAGCACCAAGCCCTTGTGTGGCCTCGTTTATAAATGTGCACAAAACACATGTTCAAAAAAAATTCTGAGACTCTGGCAAAAACCTAAAAAAACAACAACAACAACATTTTGCTTCATCACTCAGGATTCAAAAAGTTAAAAATAGAAAAGATCTTTTCTAGTCAGGACGTTCAAACTGAAACATCTTCTATTCCAACAACTCCCGTCCTTACTAACAGATAAAGGGACACAGACTGCTGGCTTGGACTGACTGCTGCACAGCGTTTTATAAACGAGGCCCTGACTCTCACACGTTCGTTAAAAGCTATTTAAAAAAAATAAATAAAATCAGCCACACAGTGAACTACAGGTTCTCTATATTATAAAAGTTAAACATCAGTGCCAGTAGAAATCGTAGCTGTTTGAGAATTAAAAAACGTAACATGAAATTTCATTTAAACATGAAAGCGGAGACGAGTGCAGGTGAGGCGAGTTCTGATCTGTCCGAACCGCGGCTGGCTGATAGAAAGAGCACGAGATATTTTCTTTTTCTTTCTTTTTCTTTTCTTTTCTAAAAAAAAAAATCTTTCATTTTTGTGAAGCTTCTTTGAGACAATGACCATTGTTAAAAGCGCTATATAAATAAAATTTGAATTGAAATGGGGGGGGGACGCGCTACAGGTACACATTCAAAAATGTTTTGTGATTTCTCTTTATCCATCTGGTCCTATAAACGTCAAAAAGTACATCTCATTTTCACATTCAGAACTTTTTAGGCCCCCAGGCGGACGTCTGTTTCGGCGCCACGGCAGAGCCGAATGTAGGGAAGTCCTCCGCACTGCTCATGTCTGGGGCCTGGAGACACACACACACACGTTTCATTAGAATGTAAACACAAACGTTGTTAGCGCACACATGTAAAACAAATGTAGATCTTGTGACATTTATAATTAACACTTCACTTCGGATTAGAAAGCACGTCCCCATGTCCTCCTGTCATCCCAGATTATATCATTACTGCTCTCTAGATCGTTTTTGTCACAGCTAGACTACCGTCAAAATATTATAATCTCACTTTAAAATTATTAGCCAATCCTGTGTTACTATATGTTACAACCAAGAAGGGTCGCAAATTTCCTTTAACCGATAGTTCGAACATTTTACAGATTAATAGTCAGTTAATTACTAATAAAGACCCACATTTCCTCCTCAGTGACATGAAGCCCAACTAATTTACCGAAATTAACCAAATAAAAAAACTGTAACCTCTTATGGTTTACAAGTCAACAGATATGTGAGCTACAGAGAAACATTTGGCAAAACAAACATTAGTAGTTAAAATTTTTAATTGGGTAAAACTTTTTAATTGGGTAAAACTAATCAGAAACATCACTGATGTCAGAACCAAAAGCAGAGTTTTTTGGTTGAACTGACACCAGGAATAATTTGTGAATTTCACCACAAATTGATAGAATACGTGACTTAAAAAAAAAAAAAAAAACTATGTTTTTCAGTTCGGAGGCGCAACTGTACTGGGAAAATTATAAATGGAATTAATTATTAATTAACCGGTTCTTGATTTATTTGCATAAAGAACAAAATGCTCTGGGAAGCTTTAATTCATTGCCGTTAACAGCACATGAAACGTTTTATTCTTCTTATACCACACACAGAGCTCCAAAGCTAACAATGTTTTATTAGAGAACCACATGAATGTCTGGTCTATTTTATTTACGTTTCATGTCTCGGAATTTCCATAAATCTGTGGTGTGTTCAATGTAGAGGTAGTGCCCGACTTACGAACATTCGAGTTATGAATTTATAATATTTACAATATGTTCAGTGTGTAAATCGTATGTGTGTGCGTGTGGGTGTCTGTGGGAGTGGTTAAAATGAGTCGGTCCGGGAGCACGATGATAGAAAATGTCCGTCCTGTGAATCTGTCCTGATGGGGAATAATCCTAATTTTGGAAAATCCTCAACAAAACGGAGTTCACAGTCCAATACAGTGGAAAACAGCTCTGAGACAAAGTGTCGTCCGGGATTCCCCTCATGATTTAAAAGTGCAGAGACAACACTGTTGGATTTGACATGTGAGATTCATTACCTTATGTTTTTTGGCCACATGATGGCAGTGTTGGGAAAGGGTACAGATTTAGTCGAGTGGTGTGGTAGACTATATAAAGATCACCTTGCTGCCTGGAACGTTCCATGGAGCGTCTCTGACGACAAAGCTTTTAGGCGGGACTCGGCCCTCCTCGTCTCCTCCTCCTCCCACGAACCGGGACGGAGGTTTCATATAAGCAGCCAAGGTTTCCGTCTCGGTCACATTCAACATCTGGGTGATGTGTATACACACACACACACACACACACACATACACAGGAACAGCAGAAATGTTTTGAACATCTCAGTAACCTCTAAAGGTGTTTGCTTTATATTAGTGTCTCACACTCACGTATTCCTCTTCAAGGTTGAGGAGATGATCGATGGATTTATCAACGTTCTCTGGCAGGCCTGTGACCGTCACTTTGTCCGGATCATCTGATCCTGGCTGAGGAAACCTGATATCTACCTGGAATAGACAGGAAATGGATCGAGAGCTGTCATTTGGATTCTGTTTTTTTGTTTCGAACAGCAAGTCGTGTTGGGAGTGATGGTGATTTAAGCAGGATTATATTATTTAAATAATATTACTGACTCTTCCTTATGGAGAAACCCTGACAAAGACAGAATCTGAGATTCTGAAGTTTGCTCTGTAACTCCTTTATTAAGTGTCACAGGGTTTGCCACATGGCCCTTCTTTATTAGTTACTCTACAGCGTTTCTATACTGTGGCTTGCTTCATTACTATTAATAGGATTTCCTGTACAGTGAAACCTCAGATTGCGAGTAACGCGGTTTGCGAGTGTTCCGCAAGATGAGCAAAGATTTTTAATAAATGTTGACTTGAAAAACGAGCAAGTCTTGGTTTACATATCATGTATCACACATGTGCTTCTTGTTTTGACACCGAGCGTCACGTGATCACAACTGAGCCAATGTTTTTTCTCTCTCTTGCGCTGCGGGATTGTGGTTAAATCGTCTCCCCTGCTGGGTCTTAGTGCTCGTCTCTTACTGGTATAATCAACATCCGTGCACGTGTGTACTGTTTGCTATCACACTGTGACCACGTGTGTGTGTAAAACATATTTTAATTTGTGTTTGTAAGCGCGTGTACAGCGAAGAAGGTTAAAAATCCATTTTCTAAAAATCTGTGTGCGTGTGTGTGTGTGTGTGAAATTAAAATAAGAGAGGAGAAAGCTTTACTGTGTAAGATGAGAAGGGGGAGACGGGAGGGGCTGAAAGTAAGAGTCTCCTCTTATTTTTGTTTCACACACAAACACACACACACAGCGCCTGCGCGTATAAACGGAAACACTTATGTGTCAGAATTTATTTTTACTTAAAATTTTGTATTAATTATTTTTATGTATTTATTTTTTTGGGCTGTGGAACGAATAATTTGAGTTTCCATTATTTCTTATGGAAAATTTTAATTTGGTTTACGAGTGTTTTGGAATACGAGCCGCTTCCGGAACAAATTATGCTCGTAATCCAAGGTTCCACTGTACTCGTATCTAAGGATGTGCATGTGGTAATGATATGAATGCCCACGACACCACAGTGCAGTAACACGCACTTTAAACTCCTCCATGAGTTTGCGGATGGCTTTGCCACGAGCTCCGATGATGCGAGCGTGGACCCGGTGATCCAACCGGATGTCCTCGCTCACCATCTCCTCCAGCTCTGCCACCATCTGCTCTATAGCTGCCTTGGCCTCCTCCACGTTCCGCTCATAACCCCAGATCACTATCGTGTCCTGACAAAAGAACAAAGGTGAGTTTTCGGAGCCGGCACGACACCCCGGCAATGTGGTGGTGCTCTCGGGCCTGTACACACCTGCTGCTCATCACTCTTGTCAGGGAACTGCACGTTGACGTCGTGATCTTTGCGGATCTGGGAGATCACGGCGCCTTTACGGCCGATGATTTTGGGGTGGTATTTAGGGTCGACCGAGAGGGTCACCTTGTAGCTCCGTAAGGCCTGTGATCACACACTTAAAAATGTTAGACATACTGAATCGGACACAGTAGCTAATAAAGTAGCACCAAGACGACTCAAGACCTGACTAAGATTTCAGCATAAAACCTATTTAATATATTTAAGTTTTTTTTTCACATTTTTCAACTAGTTGACAGCAAACAATCAATTTCATTTCATCATTAACAATTAACGATAAGCTGCACATTGAGTTCTTATGGCACAATCCCTACAAATTAGTTACTTGAGAAATTAATAATTAATAATGTCCAAATAGTTTAAATACAAAAAATAAAACACACAAAAAAAAAACAATAAATAAAAAATACTGCTCTTATCTCTCTCCTTTAAAATCGAAAAACCTAAAAATCCAAAACCAATACTGTACATGGATTCTAAATTAAAATTTAAGAAGGTCAGGTCAATAAAATTTTCTTCGATCCGACATCCGAATTTCATGTTTCTTACGATTGAGCTCTATTTATATGCAGTCATTATAAGTCTATAAAAAATAAGCAATTTAAAATTTCCATATCATTTCAATAATATTGTTAATTTCCAGTAAACGTGTGGACAGTTTGAACTGGATAAAACAACAATCTTTAAATCAGTCTTTAGTGGATCTTCATTTGCACGTTGCTGCACTGTGAATGAACGTGAAAGGACTCGGGCTCGCAGTTCAGGTATTGTACACGCCCTCACCTCGCACCGCTGCAGATATACAGTATGTTTGCTCTAACAACCGGGGTTATGTCTCATAATGGTGCTTAACATCACTGCTTTTCAGGCCATATGAGACAGAAAGAATAAACAGACATTGATCGTTGATCTGGTTCAGTTTTCACAGTCTACGTTCCTCTTCTTGGAATAAGCCATGCTGTGTCGCGCTATCATTTCTGTTTCTTTTCAATTCAATTTTATTTGTATAGCGCTTTTAACAATTGTCATTGTCGCAAAGCAGTTTCTTTGTTTCTTTTGCACACTGTCTATAAATAGTAACCTAATGCAAGGATTGGCTCTGCTGAGCGTCATGTATAGCCACGCCCACCTCGAGGGAAAAAGCGCTAGATTACTGGTATATTATTCATTCTCATTTAATAGGGTCCGGATAGAACTGTCACCGCCTAAGCAACCATTTTATATATTTTTTTTAAATACTAAACTGTAGTTTATTTAAAAAATACATGGGGGAAAAATAGTAAAATATGTAGCCATGACTTAGGCCATAGTTTTTTTTTTCTTAATCAGGTAAATTGAAATGTTTGGATTTCATAAAAAAAATTTTAAAAAATAAATAAATCACATAGATGGGAGTTTATGATTTTAGCTTTACAAGTCCAAATTTAAAGCTAAAGGGGCAGATAAAATTATTCCCTGAAATATTTGATTAATTAATAGTAATTTTTACTAGCATTTGCTCAGATACTAATCCTGGGCTTCAACCCAGTACCATTAATTTTTTTCATGTATTCATGACTGATTCTAAACGTTCTGACGTCATGCCATGTGCCATGTGTGTGTGTATGAGGTTTTACTCTGTGTTTTTTTTTTTTTTTTTTTGGATAGTGCTCCCTTTACCCGCTCCTCCTGCTCGGCCTGGATCTCCTTGACTCTGTACATCAGTGCCTGCTTGGCTCTCTCCACGCTGACCTCTTGCCCCATGACCTTTATCACGTCAGACTGCTGCTCAGCCTGAGGAACCCAGATATTCACCTGCACAGAGCAAGTCAGACTGTATCGAATCCTGTACTGATAAAACATCTGTGTCGGACCTACAGTACACACACCTCATAGTCCTCCATCATCTTTCTGATTCCGGCTCCTTTCTGTCCGATGACGTAGCGGTGCAGGTCGTAGGGCACCTCAACGTCAACCGTCACAGGAACCAGCGCCTGAAATATGATGATGATGATGGAGAATTAATCTTAAAAAGGCACCTTTGAAAGCTTTTTAATAGCTGAAAAAAATAAAGTGTTGCTCACTAGCAGGGCCGACCGTGCCAGCTCGCATTTTTCTGTACGGCCCGTCACAGTGATGATGTCACATCTCAGAGGCACCGAGTCCGTCTCTGGGCTGGTGCTGCTGTCCTCCACAGGAGACGTTTCCTGAGCTGAGCACCAAACATGAAGATTTTTTTTTTTATTTTTTTTTTTAACAACCCCATGTTGTTACTATAGAAACGATTGTGTAATCAAAAGCCATGATTTGCATTTGATCTGCACTAACTGTCAGATTCGCTGTTTGAAAATATTTTAACATCTTCTAACCAATCAGAATGCAGAATTCAGCAGCACACAGAGAGAGAGAGAGAGAGAGAGAGAGAGAGAGAGAGAGAGAGAGACCCACCCGATGTTTCCTCTCTGTCTGGGAATTTGATCTGGACCTCATGCTCTCGGGTGATCTGCTGGATCCTGCAGCCTTTGGGCCCCATTACGGATCTGTGATAGCGCTGAGGAATCACCACCTCCACACTCACCTGAGACTCCTGCTCAGAAAACACACACACATACAAATCGTTATGAAGAAGAGCTGAATGATACCATGCTGTTCTAATTCAGTAATCATTATAGAGATCCGATGTCACTTTCGACCACTTGAAATGCACAGATGACGCAGGCAGCCCTTATTATTATCACTATGTCAACACCAGTGAGTCGTTTTTATCTCGCGCGAGCATGTAATGACCGTTACTCTTGTTGCTTGTGGGTGTGGCCGGTTCAGCGATCAACAATCTTTGTTACCTCCTTCCAAATTTTATTTTTCTCTCTAACGCCTGTGTACACATTTCATAACCATTTGTCAGGATAAAATAAACAAAGGTTAAGCAAAAATGACTACAAATTCACAAACTGTGATCAGCTGTGGGCAATATACATATACACACGCACAACATGGGCAATTTGGGGACGCCAATTAGCCTAATCTGCATGTCTTTGCACAGTGGGAGGAAACCGGAGTGCCTGGAGGAAACCCACCAAGCACGGGGAGAACAAAAAGTCCACACACACAGACCAGAAGCGGGAATCGAACCCTGACCCTGGAGGTGCGAGGCCACAATGCTAATCACTACACCATCATAGCAAAAAATCACAAAGTGAAAGTAAAGTGGGCTTAAGAAGTTTAAGGGCTTAAAAGTTGTAAGTGGGAAACCGAAACAATATCACAGCATGTAGTCCGTACTGCTCGTGCGTCTTGTTTTCGAGAACCGTTTGAATTAGTCATTTTGCCTAATTCGCCTCGTTTTGAGAATTGCAATTCAAATGTTGCTTCACATTTTTTTTCAAATTTGATTCTTATCTATAGATGCTATACGATTTATTCATAATAACCATTTTATTACTGTATGTCCACATTTTCTGTGCACATGTTTATAAATGAATCCCCTCGTCTCTTCCTGATGCTCACCAGATCCTGAATGATCTCCTGGATGCGTTTCTTTGCAGCATCCACACACTCTCGAGCTCCTTTCAGAGTGATGCAGTCGCTGTGTGTTCCTGTCCGAGGGAAACTGACGGCGACTCCGCCGTACTCCTCCGTTAACTCCCTCAGCACCTGCCCTCGCCGACAGACAAAGTGCCGATGATGGCGTGGATCCACGACCATACTGTCCTCGATCACGTCCTCCTGCACAGAGACAGAGACAGAGGCAGTGATAAAGACAGGCTGTGTTTGTGTGGTTCAGGTTCATTCAGAAATCGGAGCAGTACCAGGTTCTTAATGAGGCTCTCCAGCTCCTTCTGAGCGAGCAGCACTGCCTCCTCTCGGCCCATGATGGTGATGCGCTCCTGCTCCGGTTCATCAGGCGAAGGGAAGATGATGCGAGCTCCGGTCCGATCGCGCACACGCCGAATGTTCACCCCTCCCCGGCCAATCAGGTACTTGTGGTACTCGGGCTTGGCCTGGAGCTCTACTAAGAAATTGTTGACTTGCTAGAGGGAAAAGAGCAGAAAGAGAAAGTTGTAAAAGAAATAAAGTAAGGAAGAAGCATAAACAACAAAATAAAATAAATTAGACTAAAAATAAACAAAAGAAAGCCTGATTAAAGAAAAATAGAAAAAGAAAAAAATAAACAAGAAGGAAACCAATAAACGAAAAAAACAAAACAAAAGAAGGGTAGAAACAGATTAGAAACAGATAAAAAAGAAAGAAAGAACGAAGGAGAACAAAATTGAGAAAGAAAGGACAACTGATGAAGAAACAAAAGCAACAGTTAGACAAGAAAATAGACGCAAATAGATAAAATAAGTTATAAAAAAGTCACAAGAGATAGAAATAACATGAGAAAAAAGATGAGAAAGAAACAAAGTAAGAAATAGATACAAATGAGAGAAGAGAAAGCATGATGAACAAAAAAATAATTAGTCTAAATTAGAGTTATGCGTAACAAGAAAGTTAAAAAATTTTTTTTATACAGAATAAAGAAATAAAAAAAGACACAACAGACAAGGGAAAGGAAAGTGAGAACGAAAGATCAAGAATAATAAATAGAGAAAGAAAGAAGAACATCCTCTGACCTTCTCTTCGGCGAGCTGCAGTAGCTGTTTCCTGGCTCTCTCCACCTCTCCCGCAGGGCCCCGGATCATCACCCTGTCCACCCCCGAGCCCTCGGCGGGGAAGTGAATGTGAACACCTCCACACTCCTCCATGACGGAGCGCACCAGACACCCCTTCGACCCGATCAGAGAGTTGTGCAGCTTGGCCGGGATGGTCACCTCTGTCTCCTTCTGGTTCGCCTGCACAGTGACACAATGCGTGAGTGATGGATCTCTCATGTTCTCAGATAATGTTACAGACTGTACATCAAAAGGCCATTTATCCTTTTCTTCTTCTCATCTCTATCTCTGTCTTTTTTTCTCACCAAGTCTCTCTGGATGGCGAGGATGCGTTCACGTGCTGCCTCACAGTTACTCCTCCTACCCGTGATCACGATCGTCTCGGAGTCGCTGTTCTCAGTGGGGAGATCGATCTTTGTGTTGGTCTCTTCACGGATCTGTAAGGAATTACAAATCATCACTGCAGATCAACCAAGTGTTAGTTCCAGTAATCACACGTAACATACCTGCTAGCCACGTTAGTAAGTAATTATAATTATAAATCAATTAACTGGCATTAAGAATGCAACCGATTAAAAATGTATTAACCAATAATGATACTTTTGCGTTATATTTCAGCTAGCATGTCTAGCAACTTGTACACCACAAGAGGGCGCACTTGCAGTTCAGGCGACGCACTGTATCGGAAATTTGCAGCAGCCTTATTTAATTTTTTTAAATTTAAATTTTTTTTTTTTTTTTAAATATCCATTTAATAACATTAAATAACATAAAAATGCATTTTATGGAGTTACATTATCAAAAACTGTGCGTGTTAATAGCCGCTGATCAGCGTTCTTCCACCAAACTTTATTTGAAATTTTCATCACATGTGGTAAGAGTGAATTATTTTTTGTTTGTTTGTTTAGAAAATAATAATGATGGCATAGGACAGAGATACGTGCTGCTCAGTTAAATGTATTACAAACTACGGAAGTCTATAATGTTTAAGTGTGTGAATGAATATAATTAATTCAATAATAAGTGCAGCCCATTCCTATATCAGGCAACATTTAATTAATCATTAAACTTTTTTAAAGAATTTAAATTGTAACAAAATCAGGAGAACGTAATATTGAATAATTTTAATTGAATCTGCAATGCACACACACATTATACTGAGGAAAAAATGCATCTTGTTACTATTATCAATTGATTAATAAATAATTGTTCAACTACTGGTTATGATGAATTTGTCCTAGTATCTACAATGTTTAAGAAATTCATTGTGGAAGACATGCATTTTGGACGAATTTGCTGTTTATTGTGCGGCTATGAAGCTCATTCAATCGATGTTTCAGTCAATCAGCCCCAGTTCTCATATTTTACTTACTTAATTAAATGTATATATAATATATATATATTTTTAATGGTGACCCTGCAGCACATTTTCTCTGCCTTTAAAACCTAGTTTTCATACTTTCCTCACCTTTTTGATGCTGGCACCTCCTTTGCCAATGATGTTTTTATGAAACTGCTTAAATATGGGAACAGATATCGAGTAGCTGTTTTCAACCTAATAGAACACAACAAAACAATAATGAAATCTCTTGATTTAAAATCAGTCAGCAGTTTTGTTATAAAGGAAATAAATCTTGCCAGATAATCATGTGAAGTGTATGCTACAATATCTTAAATCAAATAAAAACTGTATCATAAATCATATAAAGTTATCATACTAAAGGAAACGTTTCTCACTCAACTTATTAACTCAAGGGGGCGTGGCAACTAAAATATATCAGACTATTGATTTTGTTTGTTTTTTTCCTCTAACTATCAGGTTATATTGTATTTTGTAAACACACTCACTGTGTGATTTGAAGCAAAGAGAAAGTGCAGGGATTCATACCAGCTCAGCCAGGAGTTTCTGGAGAAACTTGCCGCATTTCTCCACCTCGTTCTTGGGCCCACGGAGCTGCACGATGTCACTTTTCTGAGACTGGTCAGGAAAT
This sequence comes from Clarias laeviceps, assembly GCA_030014305.1. Taxonomy (NCBI): domain Eukaryota; kingdom Metazoa; phylum Chordata; class Actinopteri; order Siluriformes; family Clariidae; genus Clarias; species Clarias laeviceps. The sequence goes on along the minus strand of JAQMYJ010000006.1, from coordinate 24,897,943 downwards.
GTGATGATGACCTACACAGAGAGGAGAAAAAAAAAAAAACAGAAAAACACCACATTGTCATTTTTCATTTTGAAAGAAGACTATAATCTTCTTATATATAAAATTATATATAATGTAATCTTTCTCAGATACAGTAGCTACAGTACCAAAGTCATGATTATAACGTACCGAGTCTTAGGAACTCAACAACTAAAAAAGTGTCACATAAGTGTGACTTATGTTTTATGTTTCAACTCGACTTGCTTTTGAACGATGAAAAAAAATAGACCTCTATGAAAAGGTTTAACAGGTAAACATGTACAAGATAGAAGATAAAACTAACATTTTATAACATTAAGCTAGTATGTAAAGCTTATACTGTTACAAGATTAAACCATGTTTAGAGATTAAATCATTAAAATGTTAAAACACTCCTAAGCTGTTGCTTGGTGGTTGCTATGATATTCTAGGTGGTTGTGGTTGACAAGATGTTGTTACATGGTTGCTATGGAATTCCACAAGGTTTGTTACATGGTTGCTAAGTGGTTCTATGATATTTCAGGTGGTTTCTATGATATGAGATATAAGAGGGTGTTGCTAGGTAGCTTGCCTAAGTGCTTCTGACCCTAGACATGACCCTAGGCGGTTGCTACTGTATTTTGCAGTTAGGTGGTTGCTATGGAATTCCACAAGGTTTGCTACATGGTTGCTAAGTGGTTCTATGATATTTCAGGTGGTTTCTATGATATACCCAGTGGTTGCTAGGGTGTTCCAAGTTGAGTTGGTTGCTAGGGTGTTCCAAGGTGAGTTGATTGCTAGGGTGTTCCAAGGTGAGTTGATTGCTAGGGTGTTCCAAGGGGAGTTGATTGCTAGGGTGTTCCAAGGGGAGTTGGTTGCTAGGGTGTTCCAAGGTGAGTTGGTTGCTAGGGTGTTCCAAGGGGAGTTGGTTGCTAGGGTGTTCCAAGGGGAGTTGGTTGCTAGGGTGTTCCATGGTGACTTGGTTGCTAGGGTGTTCCAAGGTGAGTTGACTGCTAGGGTGTTCCAAGGTGAGTTGGTTGCTATGGTGCTGGTATTTGGTTGATATGATGTTCCAGGTAGTTGTTAAGTTTTAGGTACATCATTGCTATGATATTCTAGATAGTTGGTATGATATTCCAGGTGGTTGCCATGTGGTTGCTATAACTTTCCAGGTTGTTGCTAGAATGGAGTTACATGGTTGCTATGGTAGGCCAGGTGGTTGATAGGCAGTTGCTAAGTGATTAATATACTAACCCAGTTGGTTCCTATCCCGTGGGCACACGGTCATGCTGATATTTTGGGTGGTTTTTGTGCTAATCCAGTGGGTTGCTATAATATTTTAAATGTTTGCTGGGGTGTTGACCCAGTAGGTTAAGAGGGTGTTGCTAGGTAGCTTGCCTAAGTGTTTCTGAGGAACTTCCCTTGGTCCCTATGGAAGTTACATGACCCTAGGCAGTTGCTACTGTATTTTGCAGTTAGGTGGTTGCTAAGGTGGAAGCTCAGCTGGGTGCTACTGCTAGTGTGTGCTATTATGGTCTGAGGGGTTGCTAGAGGCTTAGTAAGCGGAGCAATACAGTTTTAACTCTGAGAATGAAATTAAAATAAAAAAGGCTCAAATAGTGTAAAAGCAGAGGTAGATAAACATCTACTATCCTGTGTTTCCATTCTCTGGAGCATTGCAACAATAATAAGAAAATAATAATAATAATAATAATAATAATAATTTAAAACATTTAAAAAATGAGTACAGTATGCCAGCTCTCTCAACCACCTCCAATCAGAATAGAGCTCATGATGGATTAGACTCGATGATATTTGGTAATACCTCAGGAAACTTGTCTCGCACTTCTTTGATCTTCTCTCCCTTTTGCCCGATGATGGTGCGGTGAAACTTCTGCTCTATGATCAGGTCTTTGGTGCGCTCGTTTTCCTGAGGAGGCACACAATCAAAATTACACACAATCGCACAAGAAAAAGAAGTCCTGGATGATCAGGGTTGCTCTTTTCCTGCAATTTTAAATGTTTAAAAATGGTTTCTAAACCTGAAATAATCACAGTGTTTTAAATGTGCATTGGGGGAAAAAAAGGGTCCCTAATGGTTAAATGGGTAGAGTTGAATAATTTTTTTCCTTTTTACTCTTTTGCACATTGACCGCACCCCGTTTCAACCTACAGAATGTGTGTTAAGTACAGTAACAGCACGTTAAATAGAGTTACCATTAGCAAGGCTAAAAGAGGTGCTGGGGCCGTACCTATAGTCAACAATAAGCAAAGCCAAACACAAATGCGCAAATATTTTGGACCAGGAGGTAAGTTTCCAACCCGTTTTATTTTATTTTCAGCTATGTGACACCCTTGTTGATAAAACAGCGGCTTAAATTGTGACACAGTGGCATCTTTCGATCATTTCTGCATATTTTTCAACATAATTTTTTTGAGCAACAAAAGCTGTCAATATTGCTTGGTCTCATTGTGTTGGAGCTTGATTTTTATTTTACGTATTATGTTTTACGTATTACAACAAATGTATTAGTTGACATTTGTTCATTATTTTCCACACCACAGAAACACCCCTTCCCTCCCCAACTAGATCTAACCATCTGCTCCTTTAATGCTTCTGATTTACAGAACCTCTCAGGTGATGTGTTCAGAGTTACAGGCTTGTTCTGTACAGGCTTGACTCCGGACTCACCATGCGCTGGGCCATGTCCACCAGCTCCCTGCGAGCCCGCTGCACTCCCTCAGGGTCTCCTTCAATACGCACCAATCCACAGCGATCTGAATCTTGAGGAATCCACACCGACACTTTGTACAGCTCCTTGATCCGGTTTACTAAAAGAGTATTCAGTCATTAATTTACATAAAGTATCAAATGGTACTTTGTTATACCTACCTCTTTTTATTTTGAAGATGTATTCGGTTTATTATCACATTTATTTATTGTGTTTGTTTTAAATGAATGAAACATTTTGGAAGTATTGCTGAAGATCTTTTTTTTGTTTTATTATTGCAAAGTGCATAAATGATCACATGATCTCCATCTTTCAAACTGCTGTTTTAAGCAAACACTACTTTGATTTGCCTTTCAGAATTATTTCAGCTCATTGTTTCAACTACATACAATATTTAGAACAAACTTTCCTTTGGATTTTTTTGGATTTTATGACCTTATTATTGAGTCAGCACAAAAACATTTCTGATTTTCAAACATCCATATTCCACTACAAAATTTAAAGACATTTGTATGCCAGAAAAGAAAGCAGCATATTATACAAGAGACAAGAATACACTTTTTAGACACAAAAAAAACAAAATGGATGGGTTTTAAATGCAAAACAGAAGCAGGTGCAGCAGTCAAAGTCCTCAGTACTGTGGGTGGTTCTGCAGTAAAATGTAAAACTTCTCTACAAACTTGTACAAATTGTACTTGTGACTAAAGTGTCTAAAAAAAGTTCTTTTCTTTTCTGCCTAAGAATTTTGCACAGCACTGTACATATCTCATATGAATTATCCATTCAATATTCAGCCATTAAAATAATTATACATTTATCTTGATGCGTTGGTTTAAAAAAAAAACATGCTAAGTTGAACACATCTGTAAATTATCATTATAATACTGTAAACTCTTCTTGAAAACATACTCACTGTTTCCCCCGTTCTTGCCAATGAGGTGTCTATGAAAACGCTGGTCAATGTTAATTTCCGTGTAATCCTTCCTCAACATCTGAGAACAATAAAATAAAAAGATTAATTAACTTTTAATTAACTTTTATTTCTGCTAACTGAAAACTATACGATTCTTGGTCTATCAGTTTAGTGGTTTTGACTTCAGTAACCTGATACATATTAATAGCTTTCTTTAATTCTGCTTGGTCAGAAGATTAATTTTGATTAAAATTGATTCATTTTCTATATCTGTGATTTTATAGTGCAAATCACAGATCTAATATTAGTCACGTTAAATGAAATAATAAAAAAAAGAACAAGTGTCCTGTAAGAAGACGTTCATGTAAAAAGGAGTCTCCAGACAGATACACAGTGTTTTGTATCAGTCAGAAGTAAAGCTGTAGAGATTTAAGTTTTCCCACATCTTCATTTTAGCACAACAAGTGAAAATATCATGAATATAGGTAGATATAATTAAAATATCTATACTTTTCTTACAATAACATTACAACAAACCAAATACTGTATAAGACTATTAAGCAAAAATGTCTTGTTTTTTTTCTTTTATTGACAAATCATTTTGCTAGTTTTAGGAATTAATTTTTTTGAAAGAAACGAATAGAACAAGAAATTTTAGCTAGGTTTTCCTAGATTCTACAATATTTCAGTGGTATTTTTTTTGCAGGGAGTTTCTACTTTTTTCGGGTAACATACAGTAAGAGGAATAAACCACTGCATGCTGTTATAGGAAAATAATCAACTCTGTCATTGGTGGTTACAATGACTGCTTGGGACTACTCGGTCCTGTCGTTGACTATGTTCTTATTAACAGCATGACCAAGTGTTTTAGTCTTTTGTGATTTTCTAAATTTAAAAGAAATGACTTAAAACATCATAGTAACATTTACTGCACCCTTACACGCATTAAAAACGGCACAGTATACGCCATACTGCACAGGATATACAGTACCAACTATTTGACCTCTTATTCAACCAAGCTGCAGACTTAACCCTTGACTTCATGTATTTAAAAAGATAATACAATAATTTTACAGGGAGAAAAAATAAATAAATACAAATCCTCTGACCAGATCATTTATAATCTCCTGGATTTGAGCCCGAGCTTGTTCCACTTCCTCTGTCGGGCCTTCCAGAACGATCCGCTCTTCACCGTCTGTAAACTCGATGTGCACCTGTCCACAGGTGAGCATTTAAAACTTGTTATTTGGATAATTTTATTACAGAAATCTTTTTTTTTTTTTGTCTAGATTTCCTGTCATACTCTGGGGAGCTGCTGCGTGATGCGTCCGATGTTTTGTCCTTTCTTTCCTATGATGAATCGATGTAGCCAGGCTGGTGCGGTGACTTCCACTGCCATTGCGCTCTTGGCCTGGAGAAACATTCACACGTACACATAACACACTGCACGTTCTTGGTCAAAGTAAACCTTCTCATTCTTCACATCTCCACACTCTCACCTTGGCATACACCTGGGTCAGAGCAGGTCCTAGCTTGTCCGGTTCTCCTCTGAGGATGATGGTCTCAGAGCTGGAGTCTAACGGGGGCATCTCCACCGACACGCCGGTGCTCTCCATGATCTCCTGCAGACTGTTGCCTTTTGGGCCGATGATGTATTTATGCTGAGATTTCTTCACTTCCACTGAGATGGTTGTTGTTTTCCGTTTCTAAATGACAAACCAAAGTTACTCAAAGTCGTCGGTGCTCCCTAGTTTGAACAGGTTATCCTAAAAAAAAATATAATAATAAATTTAAAAAATATCACCTTTTCCTCATAAATGGCACGAATGCGTGTGATTGCCATGGCAACCGCTTCCTTCTCCCCAGTGATGACGATCTCGTCCTTCGGCAGGCTGGGCGGCGGGATGCTGATGCGAGCGCCTGTTTCTTGACTCAGCTCCTGGACCAGTCGGTTGTACGGGCCGCCGATGAACGGATGAAAAACTTTCTCTAAGGAAAGACGCTCCACTGCTCGCTTCTCCTGAAAGAGGGAAAACAAAATGCAGGTCCAGGTGAGTTAATATTTTCGCACTAATAATAATAATAATAATAATCAATCATCAAGTTATGTTTACTCATTTGAACAGCACAATCATATCATAAACCATAAATGACATCATAAAAAGACTTGATTTTGTGGTTATTTGGTGCATCATTTATACTGTACTATAGATTTATTTACAAAGTTCACTTTTTATTGTTGAATTAACAAGAAATTTTAACCGTATACACTTCAAACCATTTAAAGAAACATTTTCTACTTTTTATTACATAAAATTTATATTTTGTACGATTAAAAAAAAAAACAGATGTCTTCAAAGATAAAACTAAACGTATGGACGAGCAGCTCCTCCAGCTCTTGGTGAGCTCTCAGACCTGTTCTAGGGAGATGAGCAGGATCTCGTGCCGAGCTTTCTCGATGCCCTCCTTGGTGCCGGTGATGCGTATGTTAGCGCTCGGGTCGTCAGGACGTGGAATAGTGATCTTGGAGGCTGTTTTCAGTTCCAGCTCTTGTAGTTTCTCACCGTTTTTCCCGATCACGAAGCGATGGTGCTCCTTCGGAATGATGACCACGGCTGAAGCCTGCGTGAGCATAAACCAGGAATATAGACATAGCCAGGGGGCAAAATAAAACAAAACAAAACAAAACGAAAGCATCAAAGCTGTCTAAAATCAGAAGTACATCAGGTATATCATCACCTGAGTCTGGAGTCGAGCCACGATTTCTTTCCGAGCCTTCATGACCGAGTCGAGCTTTCCCGTCACCATGATGGACAGACCTTGGTCTTTAGCCAGAGAGAGCTCGATGTGAGCGCCGGTCTTGTGCATGATGTCTAAACACACTTTCGCCTCTTCTCCTTCTCCGAACTGGCTGTTGTCCTTGTATCGGCGCTCCTCCAATGGCACGTTGAACACCTTTAAATAAAACATAAGGACAGGGTTTTTGATTATTAGATAAAGAAAAGATAAAGAGACAATATAATATATACTATATACATTTTTTTTTTCGTTTGAACAAACCTGAGTAATGACTGAAGCTTTAATGGGTCGAATTTTGCTCCACGCCCCCACTGGCTCTCCTGATCTCTCCCCCGGAGTGCCTTTCTCCGGCAACGGAGGGAAAGCTTCCAGGTAGGTGGGAATGTAGCCTTCATCCTCAGAAACACCACCTTGTGGTGAGGAAGCAAAACAAAGGACAACAGCGTGAGTACGGTGGAAAGTGTAACAAATATTTAAGTATAGTGCTGATAATAGACAGTAACAGCACTGTGACGTGTAACTATATGTATGACTGGGTGTCCCAGGTGTTGTCCAGTGGTTAATGACACTAACTGTGTGTCTCAGTGTGGGCGACAGTAGGTCTGTACGGTCCGCAGTACTGAGGAGAGAGCAGCTGTCTGACAAAACCCACATTCACAACCAGTCACAGAAGCACTTTCATCAAAAAACACACACCTGATAATGTTTTGTCGTCTTAAACAATACGTCGTCTCTGCAGTAATCACTTCTAAGTCGTTCTGAATCACCTCTGAATTGATTTATGTACACCTAAGGCGAGTTACAAAGCTAAGTAGCTTCTAACACAAGTCTGAATCCCAAATCCCTCTCTAACCCCTGATCAAGGGAACCACATGGTGTGTGGAACAAGGGATTGTACACCCTACACATAGTGCTTTACATTTAGTAAAGAAGTTAATGATGCTGATATTTTAATGTGGAATAAGTGGAAATATAAAGTCAATCTCCTACGTTTCTCAGGACTGTCCACCACCTCCATGGTTTATTCTCCTCACATTCTGTCTACAAAGTACCGGTAAGAGTTTAAAACTATTTTCACAGCTGTTTAATTACACTAACTGTCGGTCGCCAAATTAACTGGTTAAGTAAAGAAACAAATCATAATCTGCTGATAATAGATGGTGTTTGTGGATGTGTTGTATAAAAGCAATATCACACTCGAGGTCGTGCTGCTGTTCTGTATATCAGCACAATAGCATGACCTCAAGGGTGATATTGCTTAAATTTACATAATTATTGTATATTATGTGAATAAAATCTTATATGCTCATACAATTCTCAAGGGCATTTTTAACACTGAACCAAATGCTTTCAGTTACACATAAGTGTAAAACTAACGTACGTATTTACAAAAGTTCTTACATTAACGCATAATCTCATAAAACGACACAATATAACAACAATTTATCCAGATATCAATATTAACTGAGCGCACTCTGATTCCTACTGCAATTCCTTAAACAAAAAATAAATATTTGTAATCGCTGATGTTCTTTCAGTCTTCTTGGCTAGCAAATAAAAGCTAAACCTACAGTTTTGCATCTTTGTACATTTACCTCAAAAGATCAGGATTTTGTTTACTAATGATATTTATAATAAGTGAAACTAAATTATAATTCAATCTTGAATATCAGACGTCTCTAATGTAGCTTTGATGTAAAACCAACCCACTGTGGGTGTGGCCTATCTGTTTCTTTCCCCCCAATGAGACACAATTATAGCTAAAATGTCCTGCCCACAGCGTATAACACAATGTTTTTACACACCATGTTGGTTTAAAATGTACTCAGAGTTGATGTTACGTTGAGTTTCGTTTCGTCTTTTCAAGGCTTGTTTATCTTATACAATTTTAAAAAAAGATCCTATATGATGTGATTAAATGAAACCACAGAGAGACAAACTATTTCTGAGAACCTACTGCAGGTAGACACGGAAATGTCACCTACATCCATTTGAGAATTTTTTGCTTCGCCATGTCGCAAGTAATTTGCCTAGATTTGGAAACCAAAGAAAAAAAAATCACTTCCTGCATTTCTTATTTACGTGTCACTTTGTTGGTCATCAGAGTGAAAGTAAAGTAGAGTAAAGAAGTCTTTGTTTATTATGCACCTGGTATAAAAGAAAGGAAAAAAAACTTTGATATTCTCCTCTTTCCCAGTGTGTGTGTGTGTGTGTGTGTGTGAGACAGCACCGTCGAGCTGCTCGCCTTACCGAGGGCATGAAAGCCAGCATTACTGGAGTACCTGAGATCTGCGTGTCCTCCAGCCCGCTCCGGTGCTCGGCAAAACTCTCCTGAGTCAACACAGCCACCGAGCTCATGTTACAAGAGTCGATCCGCTTTCCCGCTGAGAGAGAGAGAGAGAGAGACAGAGGTGTGGAAGGAGGGAGAGAGAGAGAGAGAGAGACAGAGACAGACAGAGAACAACAAGACCTTGTGTTAGAATGGAATTATATTGCCATAGATGTTTATGCATTGTGATTTTTTATTATTTTTTTTGTCCTCGACACTACCTCTAGATCCTACCTCAAAGAGTCTAATACACCTCAGTGCGTGATTTCTGAGTCCGAGAGCTCATATTTGCATCGTGACGTTGCTTCACTCTGCACTGCTCCGTTTATATTCTCTGTGGTCTATAGCAGACCGTCGTGCCACTGTCTGGAGCTCCTGAACGCCTCGCTGAAACTCCCATAACACTCCCATAACACGCATCCATAACACGCATCCATAACACGCATCTATTACACGCATCAATTACACGCATCCTCTCAGGACTTTGAGTGTTTTAACTGCCTGAATCCAGGCTAACTCTTGTGCAATTGAATTTAATATATGATGTTTATTTTTGTTTATTTGTTTGTTTTGTTTATTTGTTTTTTAGATGTTTTTTTATTTTTGTTTAAGCATCTTAGCAAAAGTAGTGCATCAAGTCACTAAGTAAAGCGGTTCAAAAAATAAGACTCCCAATCCAAAACGCTTGTTCGTGTTCGGACGGCTGCTGTCAATCATTTTAAAGAGTCTCTGGGGGCGGACCTTCACGAACCATATTATTATCGTTCAGACAATCTGAAAAGAACAATTTAAGTAGATTTAAAACAGGTCTGAGGTTTTGTAACTAGACTAGACATCTCATCATGGTGGATTCTGTCTCGGATTTATTTTCTATAACTGCAGTGGTTTTATATTCAGTTTGATGTTAATGCGCTCATTCTAGGAGAGCGTGTTATGGTTTCCATAGCAACAGAATGCTATCAACACCGACAGATGGGAAGGAGTCTCCATTAAATAAGAGAACGAGGATGTTCACTTTCTATGACCGTATTTTTGAAAAACAAACAAACAAACAAACAAAAAAAGGCCAAGAGCATCGACTCTCCCATGCCGTCCTATCAGTTATGGCTATGTATGAAATCCGGACGTGGTACTCGCACACGTGACATGGTGGTCCAAACAGTGTTCTACTCCCGTTCTCAGGTGCGATTAGCTTCCATATCTCATTCCATCCATGCCTGCGTACGCCGTACCGTGGCCCAGATCACCTCTTCAGTCAGACATGAGAAACGGTTCCCGAGCGGAACAATTGTGTTCACGCTGATCAAAATGACTCATAATATGAAAACAACTTAAGAGTCATGAGTGTTATGACATACATCTTCAGCAAAGAGGAATTTCCAGCTAAGAAAAGATGACAAAACGTCTTAAACCTTCTTAGAGAGAAAGAGTGTTCACAGATAAAAATGTTACAGATAAAAATATGTCAGTCTATTCTAGCATCACTCTTGCTTTACAACAAAAAAAAAGAATATTAATAGCAGCTTTGACTGCAGCGAAAAAGACTATTTTGAAAAATTGTGTTGAAGCTGACACTCACTTGCCTACTTCGGACAATTAATGCTTGGACTGCTGCTATAGACTTTGTTAAAGAATCGACAACGTGATTAGTTTTATGTAAATTGAAGCCATGTGTGTAACACTAAACCCCCATTTTTTTGTTTCTGTATGTGTTTACATTTCTTTATTCTGTGATTCACTTATTATTCATTTTGTGTGTTCATCCCCCTTTACATTTTTCCCCCCAAATCTGGAAGCACTGCATTTGTGTGTTTTCATAGTTAAATTTCCAATAAAAAGTTATTAACAAAAAAAATAATAATTAACTTATTTATTGAATAATCACTGTGAAATAAGAGGAATAAAACGCTTCAAGATGTGCTGTGTTAGGAAAATAATTAACTACAGAAAAAACTTGGATTGTGAGTAACTTGGTCTGCGAGTGTTTTGCAAGATGAGCAAAAAATCAGAATTTTATTTTTACTTTACATGTTGTATTAATCATTTTGGGTTGTGGAACAAATCATCTGAGTTTCCATTAGTTCTTATGATGAAATTCACTTTGATATGCGCGTACTTTGATATTCAAGCAAGCTTCCGGTATGAATTATCCTCACAATCCAAGGTTTAAATGTTGTAGCAACAGTAACTCCACTTTATGTTCCGTCGCACCACGTGACTCCATCGCTGATTATTTTCCTAATGTAGAGAAGATTATGTTCATAGAGTTTATACGTATTCAGATCTGTCTACACATCTTTTATTAAAGATTATTTTTAAAAATTATAATTTTAAAGCCTTGTATTCAATGTCTGATCAAAATTCCTTCGAACTTCCTTCGACGTTTACTTTTATTTACTGTTCACGAAATCTAAATATTCATGTTTTTAAACGTAGAAACATTTTATTTCATTATTTTGACGCAAACCTGGTTTGTGTGTGCGAGTATGTGTTGGAAATATCCGGCTATTTAAAATCAATTGCATAACATGCAACCTAGGAAGAATCCTAACTTTTCCCTCTATACTCACAGAAATGTGTGTTGCGTCGTAAAATAACACTTCTCTTCGTTTACAAACAAAAAGCTTTAAGAGCGTAAACTCATCCACGTACCTGCAAAGGGTCGAAAACCAGAGAGTCCGTCCTGAAGGGCGCTACAGTAACCTCTTCAGTGCTGGTTGGTGTTTTCAGTCCTGCAATCGACAGCACAGATCAACACAGTTGCTAAGTCGTATAGCAAGAACCCAGAGCTTTAACTGCTCTCGTCTCACGGCGTGTAAAGCAGCCCCGAGAGTGAGCAGAAACAGGGTGGAGACGCGGCACGCTGTCCTGTGGGACACACTGCTCACAATGGTGCTATGGATAGCTCTGGCTTTACACACTAGGGATATAACCTGTGCCTGTGTGTACTGTATGTCTGTGTGTGTGCGTGTGTGCGTGTGTGTGTGTGTGTGTGTGTGTGTGTGAATAGTGAGCAAAAAAGAAAAAGCTGCCGGTGATGAAATCAGATATTTCAGTCAGTAAACTCAGCAGCAAAGGTTATAAACGCGAGGTCAAACCAGAAGCATCATTTCCCATCACGTGACTTTTAAACATATAAAACATAAATTAATTTAGCATGATTGTGATACGACACATTAATAAATCATGCTAACTAGTTTTAGAACAAAAATAAACTCAGTTTATGACCTACAGTACTTATGAATACACACATCCATTCCTGTCCATGATCAGAAATATATTTCAAGAGGATGTTTAGTTTTTAGACTAATATTAGAATTTTCACTAAAATAAATCCTCATTTTTCATTGCACTTCACATTTCAAAGTGACGTAAATACTTCATATTCTGACATCATAAAAACATTTTGGTTAGTTTGCAAATATGAATTTTAGATAAAGTAAATCAATGCTAACTACTGTATATAATCATGCACTCGTGTTATGTTATGTTTTACTTAGTTACTTGTGTTTTATTTCATGCAATAAATTTTTTTTAAAAATATTTATTATGTAAAATGTTGTACAATATTATGTAAAAAAAAAAATGTCTTGAGTAATTTAGCCGATGCTGCCGCCAAGCTTAATATTTTATTCAGAAATATTGAGAAAATTTTTAACAAAAATTATTATACAAAGACTATCGGCTGAATAAATAAATAATAAAGGCATGATTTAAAATATTTTTTAAACAAATAAACAAAATGTTTTTAATCATTTCCAGTATCTATTTTAATAAGTTCCAATTCAATAAATTTTAATATCAGGATCTAGAGATGGGGTAAAATCGATTTAGTTATGAATTGTGATTCTTTTGCGTGGTGATTCACGTATCACCACACCGACAACGAAATTTTTTAAACTATTTTATATTTATTATACAGATGAATCTGTCAATCAGTCACTGACCAGAATTGGCTGGTTTTTGGAGTTTGATTGGCCGTGACCAGGTGATCAGCCTTCGATATAAACAAATCTGTACAGAGAGCAGAAACTTCTGTGTGGCGCAACAGAAACACATTTTTATGGCATTACATTATCAATAATCACACGTGTTAAAAGTCTCTGATCGGTCTTTTTCTCTAAACTCTTTTGACAGAATTACAGTAGAACCTCGGTATAAGAATTTAATCCGTTCCAGAGGTGAGTTCTTAAGGCGAAAAATTCATGAGGTGAGATGTTCGGATGTCGCGAATTTGGAGGCGTTTCTTTATACTCCTACAGGTGGCGCTCTCTGAACTATTTGCATCTTGTGTGGTAGGAGTGAATAATTTGCTGTTTGTTTAAAAATAATAATTATGCCAGATGACATAATCAGTTAAATAACAAAATCTGGGGAATCGGAATATACTTATAGAATCGCAATATTAGTCGAATCGACACCGAGGGACCGCGATAATACCGTATCGGAAGGTGACGGTTGATTCCCAGCCCTACAGTTACAGTATGTTAGCGAGGCTAAAGCATCACTAGCCTGCTAGCTACGAAGCCGTGAAACAATTATGACATGAGCTACGAATAAAAGGAAAAAAAAGCGGTGGTTGTTTTATGAGGATTAAAAATAGAAGACAATAATAATAATAATAACAACATCATGTTGAAGGTGTAATCGTGCAAAGGAGCGCGCAGGCACACGGAAATGCGCGCGCGCGCACACGCACGCTCACACGCCGACTGTCTTAGCATAGCATAGCGCGCTAGTACGTAAACAGTAAAGCTCACGCGCTGCCGTTATAATCGTTTTTCAGTGCTCAGAGAACGATATGAATTTAACCGCCTGCAGTGAAGAATACCGCTAATAACCGCAATAACTGTACGCTTCTTGATAAAGCAGGAAGTCTTAACCTACCTGATGAGGAGAAGAAGAGCGGCTTGTTGTGTTTCTGACAGCTGACCGTGTAAACACCACGAATGATTCACTTCGCCAAGAGTCGGTTCTTCGAACTGCGATTCATTTAAAGAACTGAGCAGTGAATCAATCTACAGATTCGGTTCTTTCCCCCCTTATAGAATAATATAGAAGTTTGACTTTCTTCTTTTGTGCTTTATTGTTTTTTTTTATTCGTTAAATTATTAACATTCTATGTTTTTTATTATACTCGTGCTTGAGCACTTTATTATTTATTGCTGTATTATTTAACAGATTTTTTAAATTGTACATTCATTCATCTTCTATACCACTCATCCTGTGTACAGGGTCCGGGAGGGGCACACACACAAACAACTAGGTAGGAATTGAACCAGGACCCTGGAGGCCACAGTGCTAACCACTACGCCACTGTGTCACCTAAAATGCATGTATTGTATGTTGTTGGTGTTGGTCCTTCGCCTGCTCCAATCAAGGGTCGCCACAGCAAACCATCCGATCTGCACATAACTTGGCACAGGTCCTAAGCCGAATGCCCTTCCTGATGCAGCCCTCCCATTTTATTCGGTTCGGAGATTCCCAGGCCTACCGCATGGTAGGCGAGAAACCTACAACTGAGCCACCAAAATATAATATTTTATCTTAAATCTTTGTGACTGGTATTAAAGAGATTTAATTTCTGAGTGATGATTATCTAACACTGTATATAATGTTTATTTTTTGATTGTTTTATGGAATTATATAATTGCTTTATACAGTATAACCTGCATACATTGCTTTGTAAATATGTTTCAACGCAACATTTTTGTACATTTCATGTAATGAAATAAAAAGAAAATGTGTCTATGCAATTAAGCTTTAATGTGAATGCACTATGTTTAATGAAAAAAATTCAATTAATAAGTTTATTTGATGTAATTAAAGTATAATAGACCCATTTCCTTGTGGTTATTTGTATATATTTTATTTATTGTTATATTTTAAGTAATCAATTTTTCAAGTCTGTATGTGAAATATTTCCATGCCCGACTTCGATTATTTATTTTATTTTATTTTATTTTATTTTATAGCATGCATAGATATAGAGTTATACACCTACATTCACATTAACTGCAGTGTTCTCTCTGTATTCTATCACACTGGCTTTAGTTCGAATACCTCAGTATCTCTAAATCAGACAAATAAAATAGTTTTGAGAGGAAGTTACATTTTGAAACATTGATAATGAGTTTTGTAGTTGTAATGTGCAAAACATATTTATACTGTTTCAGAAAGTAAAATAATAAAAAAAAAAATGCAAACACACAAAACTGTTGAATATACACCAATCAGCCGTTAACATTATACCCCTTGGGTTTTGTGTTCCTCTTGTGCCACCTGAGGGTGTACTGTGGTGTCTGGTACCGGGACATTAGCAGCAGATCCTTTGGGTGCTGTGGGATGTGAGTTGTTTTTCTGGTGACTTTCTATCGTAGCCAGCATTTACTTTTTTTTCTGTGATTTGTGCTGCACTGGTGTTTCTGTAGGATCGGACTGGACAGGCTGGTCTTTGGTCCCCACAGACATGGACGAGTCTTGGATGTCCATGATCCTGTCACCAGTTTGCTTGTATATAGTCGGTGATCCAAACAGTTTAGGTGGTCATAATGTTATGGCTGATCAATGTAGACAAACATGTGCAATAATTAATCTTTTCAATAGGGGGCGCCTCGGTACTAAAAAAAAAGATGTCCTTGCAGACACGACGTCACATAAGTCAGGGAAGTGATTTCTTCTAGAAATGATTTTTATTTTTAGTTTATATTATCATTTAGGACTGAGCAACTGAAGCCATGCTGAATAACAGAATTGTTCCTTATCTTATCGGTTTAGACATCATCATAAATCGGATTTTATTATACCAGATTCAGTATCCTCGAAACATTTTATTATTCCATTATAAATTAAAGTCAGATCAAATCAGGTAAAAGCGTGAGGTTTACACATTGATAGTCGGTTTACAGTCACTAATATCATCAAATAGTTTTTTAAATAATAAAAACAGCATATAAGCTTTTATTCAGTTGATAAGAATGAAAATTCCTCTTGAGAATTTGGATTGTTTGTGTTTATTATTACAGTTTTGTCCCTGATATTAATTAAATCTTGTTTACTGTATGAATGTCTACATGAGTCACGTGATTCTCATTAACTAATTAAAATATGTTTTTCTTTATTTAACATTTATTAATTTAATGATCTTCCTTAAACGAACCGGGAAACAGTGTGAGATCCACTTCCGCCACGACACCAGTGATGACGCACGCAAACACACACACACACGCGCGCGCGCCCTTCTGAACTAAACCGAGAGAGAAAAAGAAAGAGAGGGAGGTGACGGGGGCGTGGTTTAGCTAGTAGAGGGGCGGAGTATTGTAATCCAGGGAGTGTGAGCAGCTGAGCGCGTGTGGCTGTGGGACAGAGGGGGGACACCAGACCGGCAGGAAAACAAAGACCACGAGACCTCATCTTCATCCTCATCCTCATCTCTGCACTGAGCAACAAAAGATCCAGTGGCAGCATCAGTCCAGGAACAAACCTGCATCTCCAGGATCAACACAAAGAAAGAAAACAGAGTGTGGACAATAAAACAGGAGATTAAAACCTCAGCAGTGTACAGGAACATAACCGTGTGTGTGTGTGTGTGTGTGTGTGTGTGTAACCCATCATCACTGTCTTTATCCTTGGACAGTCTGATTCTGTGTCTCTGCGTGGAGCGAATTTAGTCCCACAGCAAGGAACACACACCCACAGTCTATAGGTGAGTCCATTAAATAATAAATTACACTTATGGACACACACACACACACACACACACACACACACACACACACACACACATTGCACACTATAAGTGACTGTTTTGTCCATTAATTACATTTATTTGTACACATGCACACCAGACTACAGGTAAGTACACTGTTCATTCATTATAGTTGCTGCCCACACACACACACACACACACAAATAGATTTCTTTCTTGTTTATTTTTTATTGTCGTTATTAACATTGGTATTGTAAAGACAGATTGTAAAGGATCAGAGGTTTAAAAATCCGCCTCCGGTCTATGTTTGTGTGTGTGTGTGTGTGTGTGTGTGTGTGTGTGTGTGTGTGTGTGTGTGTGTGGAGATTGCTTTTTCTCCACACGCTTTTTGTGGCTTCCCTCTGGCTTTCCTCTCACAGTCCGAAGACATACAGTATGCGCTGTAGAATGATTGGTGTTTCCAAATTGCCCGTACTGTGTGATTGTGACCCCTCTGTGACTGTGAGAACCAATGATGGATAAAATAATTATTATGAACTGCTTTGCACAAGTTTTGTCTTATTTTTTTCCTTTAAGACCTCGTGAATACATTTGCACATCATAAATTATTTTCACAAACATTAATAATGAATAACAGTTATGACAGACTACATAAATCAAGAAGCGATGTGCGCACCGTTCAGCTGGAACGTGTCCAAATTGTTCATTTTCTCCCGTAACTAACTCATTAATAAATTACAGGATGCCACTGTTCATGATACAGGGACGTATTATGCTGCATTGCTTCAAATCCCACCAACATCCCAGTGTGCAATGTACTGTATGATATAGCAAAAATCTCTAATGGAGTGAAATCCAGAGGGATTGTTACTGTCCTTGTATAAAGAAGGTAATTCTTAATGTAAGATATTATACCAGGAGTCCAATGTCTCTTGAAAATGTTGCCAATGTTTAAACTAGGGCTGCACGATATTAGGAAAATATGCGATATGCAATATTGTTGAATATTGCGATAACGATATTTCTTGCGATATAACATTTCCCTAGAGAAATGCATTTTTTATTATTATTATT
>JAQMYJ010000006.1:24836960-24849918 GCA_030014305.1 Clarias laeviceps | reverse complement strand
AGAAGTATCTGTTCCAATCACTCTATCAGAGAAAAATCAGAGTTGTAGAAATAACGGGGAACTCAAGAGAGCCATGAAATTATGTTCTTTACAAGTGTATGTAAACTTTTGACCACAACTGTATGTCCAGGGCCAGAAGAACAAGGTTCTTTAGAAGCACTTTTGCTAGAAATTGTAAAAGTCTTTCTGGTTTCATCTTGTATTCCGTGAGAAACGCCTGTCACATATGACATAAAAGTTGATGTTGATGCTGTCTACCATTACACTAACCGTCAAGTTTATATTATTATTGTGTACTTTATAGCAGTTACAGTATAAACATTCATCTCTTCACCACTGTGTCTTTTTCTCTCTCATGAGAAGATTTATTTAGAGAAAAAAGGTGGATTTAAAAGTTATTGAGAAACCACAAGGCATAAACTCTGTCTTCTACTGTCCTGAATATTTCTGGACAAAGAAAATTTTGTGTCATATTTTATTTACATCCTGCAACATATTGAAGATGTCCCTCATGACCTCTCTAAAGTGACCAGTTGCTTGACGTCCGGGCGCATTACTCATTATTAGCTGCTTTTCATGCCTAAAGTAGTTTAAAGTGTTTTCTGTTTAATTTCGAGAGAAGTTTAAGGTTGAGAATCCAGTTCTGTACAGTCTGTAAGGATGTCAAATTAACAAGAAATGTAACATGATCCTGTAATCACCACTGGAGCTAAATAAAACACGTGAGGAATTTGCTGCACTTTCTGAAAGCTGAGAAACGCAGTCTAAGGCTACATCGTGCACCAGACACCAGATAAATCCAGGTGAGGATTGGGGGGAAAAAATTGGTGGTATTTTTTCCAGTCAGTCCAGTATTGGTGCCCAATGTAGCCCCAGAATACCGTTCGTAGCTGACAGGAAGTGATGTGATGTTTTGCTCTCGTAACCCAGCAGCTTCAAGATTTGACGTGTTTTTTTTCCTAAACCTTGTTGTGGTGATTGGAGTTGCTGCAACTTGAATCAGTTTATTTCTCCTTGTAGAACTGCAACTTTGTGAATATTTGTGATTGATTCCTAATAAAGTGGCCAGTATAGATCTTTTAAGATCTTTTAAGTATCAAGAAACAGTAAGGCCATAAGTGGGTGGAAAAATCAGCATTGAGTTTGAATGAAAACATGATTAACAAGAGTTATCTTGTTATATAACAGCCAATTTAGATTTTATGATGCAAATGAAGTTCAGCACAGGATTTCCAAACTGTAAAAAAGTAATTTATTAAGTTATTTGTGCAAGTAATTAGCAAAACCCTAGTTTCAAGCTATTCACTTTTAAACATTAAAAAGAAAACCACTATCTCTGAGACGATTTTTAAGTTAATTGTATTTTTTTGATGATGTTTACAGAAGATGAGCGTGGCGCGATGTCCGACTGACGAACTCTCGCTGACCAACTGTGTGGTAGCCAGTGAGAAAGATTACAAGTCCGGACAGTGAGTATTCAACTTTAAGAAATACTCTAGTTGTTATATACAGATGTTTTTCTGTTTCATACAACATTTCACACAGTGTTTGAACGTTTCATGCAACGTTTTAAAATTTGTGTCAAATTTGTGTCAAAAAATCCAAAGTTATAATAAATTTAACATTTCGAACATTACGACTTTTGGCTGAAAATTTAAATTTAATTATTTACATTTGCAGTTTAATATAATACTATAGAGATTTCATTAACATGGCCGTTTTGGATGCTTCATGAGAACCTTAATTTAAACGTATTTCACAAATTGAATTATTGTGTTGATTATGGTTATGCAATTATGTGGTCAAAATTATAATTAAAATGTTCTTCATCTTGTATGCATCTGTACTTATTTGCAATGACCACCTGATAGTGAAATTTAAAGGATAAACCAAAAGATTAGTGGCAATGCAAGAGACACAGAGAATCCTGTTACTCCGTCTATTACAATATCACACTGATCACAAGTAAAAGCTGTTCTCATCTCCCTCCACCTCATGCTGAAGCTGCCATGTATCTAATAAATAAATAAATTAAATCACACACAATGTGAATTAAAATATATAATTACATTTCCATGTTCTATGTTACATTTAAATTAAAATTTTGAATCAATAATATAATTTTGATTATGAAATCTCAGTACTAGTACCGACCGAATGGCAAATGTAAATGTAATAACTGATTTAAATTTTCAGGTCAATGTTGCATGTAAAAATTGGAAATGCGAATTAAAATTTGTCATTACATTGCCATTTTTTCATATTACATTTTAATTTTAAATGTGACAGAAAACTTCCATAGTTACAGTGCAGTTACTCCTATATTTATAACCTTCCTATGACACAGTGCACTGGTTTATATCACTGCAGGCATGTGATGATCAGGACGACGCCCACTCACAAGTACGTGTTCACAGTGAGGACGTATCACAGTGTGATTCCTGGAACCCTCGCATTCAGCTTACCCCAGGTACAACACACACGCACAGACATACACACACACACACACACACAGACATACACACAAGACGAAAAACATATGCTTATAATATTTAAATTTAAAATATTGACTTTAGGTTTTCTTTAATTTTATTATCAATATCTGGTATATAATTGTATTAATTTTGATTTGATGTGTTAAATTATTATTATTATTATTATTACTAAAGAAAGAACATTTTATTTTAAGAATTTACTTTTCATTTTCTTTAGTTTTTAGTTGCTTTTTTGTAAAAAAATTTCATAGTGTACAATTTTATTAGTTTATTAGATTATGTATCTAGATCTTTAAAAAAGTGTATATATAAAATGTTTATATTAATAATAATAATAATAATAATAATATAGTGATTCATTTACAGTATACTCCCTTCCATTAGCTCACTGTACAGTATGTGTAAATGTGGTGTGTGCTTTTCTTTTCACTTTTTTAAGTATGTATGGCGCCCCCCAGGGGTCATGTGGTAGAAAAGAAATGATATAATACTGTATAGTACTGTATATTACCTGCACCACCAGTCAAAAATTTGGACATACCTTCTAATTCCATGGTCTTTCCTGATTTTAATTCTTTTTCTACTACTAAAAATAATAACTGAATGTTGTTGTTTTTGTTGTTACTTAATTACCTAATGCTGTATGTGTTATTACATAGTTTTGAAAAGAAAATCCAATTTTGTTACAGAATGTAGAAAATTAATGACAAAAAATATTGAATTTTGTATGTCCAAACTTTTGATTGGTATTGTATATTTTTTGTTCTTATAAATGATTGCTTTTACATTACTAAGCATCCCAGCAGACACCCTGAGTATGAGACTAATTTATTCACTTACACAATTCTCATCCGTGTTTACAATCTTATCTCGTCTTTGCACGCAGTGTGTGTTGTTCGTTTGCTCCTTGTCATGTTTCTGATCTCTCGCTGTGTGTCACGTTTTTTCTTTACCTGCTTCTTATCCTGCGTCTGTAAACGTGAGAGCAGCCAGAACTCTCAGGTACTCCAGTACAACTTCCTTCCCTTGTCCCTGTTTTACAACAACATCTTTACTCCCTAATCATCCCCAAATACATAGAGCAATGTTTTTCACACATCACCACAATAAATAGAAATAAAAAAAATTGGTTTGTGCAAGAACCCACTTGATAAATCATCATAACATGTAGGATATCATACTTGTAAAGCAGTATTATAAATGACAAATAATGAGCCTCGCTTATTAATATTTTACTAATGTGTAAATTTGTTCATAATTTAAACGTGTAGCCCAGCTGAACATACATTTTTAGGTGGATTTGACGAAAATTCTATTCACAGTCCTATGGATATCTTGTGCTTGTGACACATCTCATTTGCATTTAATAACGCCCATAAAACTCCATAAAAGGTCGCATTCGTAGAGGGCTGACAGCATGAAGTGAGCAATAAAAGAAGTGAATGTTATTTTGACTCACTTCTGGTCTAACGGCTCTTCATGATTCAATTCTTGTAGATTTAGTAGGAAGGAATTTGTGTGTAAATAACAGTTTACCCATAAATCAGTCTGTATCCAGCTGATCCAGTTTTATAAAATGGTTAACATAGAAATTTCTACATGTCAATCTTAATACAATGATTTGAAGCATTTTCATCACAGATAAATTTAGAGGTTTTAAAAAAAATTATAATAACTTTGCAATCCTTTCTCTCTCTCTCTTTCTCTCTCTCTGTCTCTCTTTCCCATCACTAACGGAAGGCCTGCCCTATTATTAATTTTTAATCATTGACAACATATTTGCTGTACAGTGAGGTCAAACCCTAAGAGAAAGTTACACTCCTGCATTAGTTGGTGGTGAAGAATCTTTTGATTGACTCTGTTACAATCCTGTTAGATTTTACGTATAAATAATTGTTGTTCTTTTTTTTTTCCAGAGGAAATGGGCAGGTCTCTCTCTTAATCAAGATGTGGAAGGTAAAAATCTGTCGTAGTTTCATTTACTGGGCTAAAAAGTCTAAAAAGAAATTTGCTCTTGGCTGTTTGTTACACTTCATTGTTCTCATTTAACATTTTTTAAATCAGGGTTTATTAAACAAGCATGTATTAAGTTAAAACATTTAATATTAAACTTGGCAAACATAATCTTGACTTGTCCACTACGCTGCTCATTGTTTAATTTTATATATACAATGATTTGTCATGATTAATATGACTCAAAAGTTATCAATAATTCATTGTTGTAACGTCTGAGAGAATTTATTGTGTTAACTCTAATGTTGGAAATTTAAACATTCAAGCAGGATAGTGGAAATTTAAATCAAAATGTTGGAAAACTGGAAATTTCTTCACTCCTAAAATGACAGAAAATTGGACATTCCCTTAATCCAAAAGTTTGGAAAATTTTAACTCTCCTCAGCCCAAAGTGGTAGAAAATCGAACCTTATCTTACATAAAATGTTTTGAAAATGATGCGTTACTTTTTTTTGTTTGTTTGTTTTTTGTGAATATATTTTTTTTGTGCGCGTGAATTGGGTTTCACGCATGTGAATTGGGATACACGTGTGCATCGTGTTTTTTGTGTGAATTATTTATGAGACTGATCTGCTTCCATCGAAAATTGATAGTAAAATCCACTCAAAATTACAGTTAATTAAATATTACTTTACATAAAAACGTTCCCACATCCCAAAATGGCAACAAAAATATTTTCCCGTACCCCAAAATGTTGAAACATTGGACATTCTTTCACTATTAAAAAGGCATATTTAATGTTGCCTCACTCCAAATTTATAAAAAAAAAAAAAAAAAACTTTCAAAAAAAATGTTTGAAAATGTAACATTTTCCCATTACAAAAGTGCCAAAAAACTGAACCTTACCTCACACCAAAATTCAGGAAAATTAAATGTTCCTTCACCTCAGAATGTAGGTGACGTTTGAATTTAGCCTCTTCATGTTTGCGCTGTAGCTACAATGCTAATGGATATCAAGTAATGATGGTGCATCAGACAAAGCCTTGCTAATAAATAAACTCCCAAATTCCAGTTATCCAATATGGCTGCTCCAATGATTTCACTTTCACTTGTTATCTATCTGCATTACATCACAACTAAAAAAGTAAAATGATCATTTTCTCTATTGTAGTTAGTAATTACAGCTTTGACTCATCAAAGCAATACATTGGCACCATGACTCTGGAAATCGACTTCCTGCAGAAGAAGAACGCAGACAGCAACTCGTACGACTCGGACAAGATGGCCATCGAGTTTATCCAGAATTTTAGCTCGCAGGCGTTCTGCTCTGGACAACAGGTAAACAAGAGCATCTTAAATCTCAGTGCTTTGTTAATAAAACAATCCATATGCTGACCTGTCATTGGAAAATAATGAGCAGGTGGGTGGTGTGATGAAGCGGAGTCACTGTGTACCAGCCTGAAGTGGATTATTTTCCTATTAAAGAATGTTATAGTTTATGTTTATTTCTTCTTCTACAACAGCAGTTCATTTATGCTTACGTGTTTTTGTTAATAAAGAACAGATTTTAATTTTAATCCTAGATTTTTGTATTTTTTTTCTTAAAGTCTTCTGATTGTGATTTTTCCTCTCAGTGTGTGTTCAGCTTCTGTGACAAGCTCTTTTTGCTGGTAGTCCAAAGCATTGAGGCGATGGACCCCAGCATACTGAAGGGTGAGCGGAGCTCCAGCAAGAAGAACAAGGTATCTCCTGAACTCTGGATCTTCTCACTGCTGTGAGATCCTCCATTCTTAAAAGTGTTTCTGTTGTCAGAGTAATAGATTTTTTATTTATTATTATTATTATTAAATAATTTGATTTTTATTATTATTATTTTCTGCATTTGTATAGTTGCAATATCACAAAAATAATGCTTTTGGGAAATGGCTGTAAAAAAATCAAAGAATTATTGTATTCAGACAAATCATCGCCGTAGTAGATCATTAATTTAACATAAAAACTATTAAAAATAAAGGAAGACTCATGATTCCTGGATAAGTCAATTAACTATTTCTAGATCTTGAATAAATAATAAATAAAATAAATAAATTTAAGTATTGTATTAAGTATTTATTTTTTTTTTTCAAAAATTTTTTTATTAGTTAGTCATGAATTTTAATTTTTTTATCCTAGAACAAAACGAATTAATGAAAAAAATATGGATTAAATAAATAAAAAAAAGAAATTCTGAAAAAGTGACCACTGCATCAAGTAGTAAATTATGGTTTAATTTAAATAATAAAAAATTTCACAACGCCCACCCCCCCAAAAAAGATATATATATATATATATCTTATGGATTATTCTGGCAAATTTAATATCATGCTCTTTAAATGGGAAATGCAAGATAATAATTATGGAATTATGATTCTGAATATCCTGCATGTTTGTTTTTTTTGTTGTTGTTTTTTTAATGTTGATATAAATAATTACCTTGATGTAAAATAGTTAATCTTGTTTTTGACATTAAAAAAAAATCCTGGAAAATGACATATATTATTTACGTGGCTGTTTAGTAATTCCTTTTTTTTTTTTGTAAAACTTCAGTGAATCCGTCCTGTCACATAAACATGTTCACATAAACACACTCTCACTCTACAGAAACGTGTAATATACAGAGTGTGTTTTCCTCTATGGGAACATTCTGTGCATTTGTATGTACCATATCTGTGTGTTTTGCTGTAATTCTCATAATTCTAATGAGAACCCGACACAAACTAAACTTAAAAAACTAAAAACAGCAACAAAAAAAAAGCTTTTTCATCCTCCTTTAATTTCCCCTTTAATTTTTAATTTTGTCAATTATTATACCATTATGGAAAAATAATATATATATTTTTTATTTTATTATTGGTAGTATTTTTAGTTATTATTAGTCGTGTGGAACAGCTATATCAGGCTGTGAGAATCCAAACACAGTTGTTTTGTTAGATTTTTTATTATTTATAATGATAGGGTTACATGCACTACTGCACTTACTGCACTTAGATAATGTAATAATGTCTAAGTAGATGAAATGTTCTTTCATGTTTTCTGCAGATTGAGGAGGGCTTGTTGCACGGAAACAGTCAGGTGATTTTTGAGAAGGCAGAGAGCTGCTCAATCTGCCTGATTGGTCAGTGTTTACTCCACAAACATGAAACACACACATATATACATTTACAGATTTCCTCTCCAAATTTTCAAACACACCAAGTGTGTTTGAATTGTCTGACTGAATCCCTCAGAATGTATTATGTTCCTGAAATCCAGCACCTGTATTACACTTTGATATTTACTTTTTTAGCATTTAGTCCTGGGTGAATTACGATAGTGTTTATAGTCTCTGCTGTAATCACATCTCATGGTAGACAACAGAGACCAGAGGCTCAGATTTCTGTTGCCAGATTGAACAAAAATACTCTGTAACTGCTGGAATGTTGTTTTATAGTAACTAATCAGAATTATACTTCTAGTCTGAGAGTAGAAAGTGTCTCTTAAGCACAGAACCATTTCTGTTGGTCTGCAGATATTAAAACATTGAAAAGATTAGAAGAGCAAAAGGAGGATTATGGAGTTATGTTTGTATATCAGAATGTAAGAGTGAATATTTTCCAATACCCGCATCATCCTCTTGGCCCTCATCTCCTTCTCCTTCGACAAAGTTTTGTTTCTGATAATTATTTTAAAAAATGTTGCAATACAAAAAATACTTTTAAATAATCTGAAGATTAAATAAGCTTTAAAACTATGTTCTCTTAGTGATTCAGTTTACGAGAAACTTACTTAATTTTACATTCTAAAAAAACTAATTTCGTTTGAAAATACACTCATCTGATTGATTTTGTGCGATGCGGCTCAAACTACAGCATGTTAACAATTTTTATTTTGGTTTTCATGTATAAAATCAGTGAGGAATTAATTTTCACTTTTATTTTTTGTATAAATGTTTCCTTTTTTGTTTTTGTTAAGTTTGTGAATGTCTGCTTTATTACATGCTTTTTTTTTTTTTTTTTTTCCTTCAAATTTGGCCGTCAGTTTGTAAATCTGAACTGTATAATTGCTGAACGTTGCTACTACAAAAATGCCAGCGCTGTTACACAATTGTACAACTTTCCCTCACTGTTTACATAAGATGCAGTAAATGTTGAATTTTTAATAGTTTAGAATAATCACAGTTTTAATCTTTTTTTTCATTTTCAGGTAAGGCGAAGTCTCGAGGTGCACGACAGTCCATCATTAACCCCGACTGGAACTTCGAGCGAATGGGAATAGGAGGCCTGGACAAGGAATTCTCTGACATCTTCCGCCGTGCCTTCGCCTCTCGGGTTTTCCCTCCGGACATCGTGGAGCAGATGGGTGAGTCTCTCCACTCACATAAACATAGATGTGTAATATGCAATGTGTGTTTTCTCTATGGCAACATGCCGGACTGTGCTATGTGCATATGACCACATTCTGTCCATATGTATGTACAATGCTGTATTTCTTGAATTTTCTTTTACATATATATATTTTTTTATTTGTTACACTTAAATGATTGAGATCATCAAAAAGAAAGTAAGTAAATACATTACCAAGTGAATACAAAATGCAGTTTTAAATGATAATTTCATTTAGTAAGGGAAAAAAGTTGTTCGCACCTGCCTGCATGTGAACCAGTAATTGCCCCTAAACCTAATAACTGGCCGGACATTTCCCTTTTTGATTTTTTGATAGAGCACAGAATTCATAGTTTCATCAATTATGGCAGTTCGTCCAGATTATTGCTGAATCATGAACACTGACCTGAGATGTTGTTCTGGGTTCATTTATGAGCTCCTGGATGAGTTGTCGTTGTGCTCTTGGAGTAGTTTGTTTGGGGGAATGCCTTTTTTACATGGGGCCAGGCAGATTTTATTTTATTTTTCCGTAATAAATGAAATCATCATTTACAAACTGAAAACATTTATTTAAATTAAATTGAAATAAAAATTTGTTTGTTGATCTTAATCATTCGAGTGTGACAAATATACAAAAGTATATGTAAAAAAAACAATTTGTAAATAAAATGGCTAATAATTTTTTATGCGCTAATGGAAAAATAATCAACTTCCAGGTTTTTTAATAAATCGCTAAACAATATTTAGCTGTTATGAGTTTATTCTTTAAAGCATAGTATTTATTGGAGTGTCCCTCAAGGAACAGTACTGGGTCCAATTTTATTCACTTCAAGTGCACAAAACTAAATTAGTGCTATAAAGTGATCCTTTTTAGCTGCTTATGACATAAACTGAACACAGAACAATTTCGTATAATTAAATGTGGATAAATGGAAATTCTTCTTATTGTATCTACTGCAGATAGAAACCATTTAGCAACCAAACTGCCTAAGCTTCTTGACCATAGTGTTGGACATGATTCTGACCTACACACTGAAAGATACTAAAAAATGGCCTCTCTTTTCAGGTTGTAAGCACGTTAAGGGTATTCTGCTCTTCGGGCCTCCTGGCTGCGGTAAGACCCTGATGGCACGTCAGATTGGGAAGATGTTAAACGCCCGAGAGCCCAAGGTGGTCAACGGCCCCGAGATCCTCAACAAGTATGTGGGTGAGTCGGAGGCCAACATCAGAAAGCTGTTCGCTGATGCAGAGGATGAGCAGAAGAGGGTGAGAGCACTGAAACACTTCAGAAATAAGCATACAGTACACTCCTGTGTATCTTGTGAAACAGTAACATTTTGTAATACAAATGACTTTTCTAGATTAGGAATAAAAGCTGGTCAGGTAGATGTGGCGTCTTAACATTTCCACTTCAGCTTCTTAAGGCTCCTCCTCTTTTTCAGTATGAAACTGTCATTAAAATTACACTTGAATTCAAATTGGATTGGATTCCACACCAAAGATATAAAACTCAATTTTCATATTTTAACTAAAGAACGAGGTTTGAAGCAGTGAGTGCTTTGAAATGAATGCGGGAATAAAAGTCCCACAATGCAGTGCAGCTATATGACATTGAGTTACATCAAAAGCACAGCCTGGCACAGCCTGTCAATGGTAGCTTTAGAGTGAAAGTCGAAGCTTTAGAAGCTAATCTGTTTAAGCAGCGTGTACAGATGAAGAGAAGAAAAAGTAAAGTGCAACTTAATTAAATAATAAATTCTGTTTATTAAATTTTTTTTAAAGCTGGGAGCAAATAGTGGACTCCACATCATCATTTTTGATGAGATTGATGCCATTTGCAAGCAGAGAGGCAGCATGGCGGGCAGCACCGGTGTCCACGACACTGTCGTCAACCAACTGCTGTCCAAGATCGATGGTGTGGAGCAGCTCAACAACATCCTGGTTATAGGTGACGACTTCCTGCCTAAATCTGAAAGTTCATATCTGGATTTTCGATCTCTTGCTTACATTTCCTCATTGTGTCTGTTTCAGGCATGACCAATCGACCTGACCTCATAGACGAAGCTCTGCTCAGACCTGGAAGACTAGAGGTCAAGATGGAGATTGGTACGATCTAAGTACTCTCTCAGGATCAGACTGGATTCTTAATAGTTGATTAAAAAATATTGTAGCAGTAAAGTGTAAGAGAGGCAGGTCTCACAACATTGACTTTTGCAGTCTTAAATGAGTTCTCATTTTAGTTTTAACCTCTTACTTGCTTGTGGCCAAACTCATAATTGGCCAAAGACAACTGGTTTCTGAGAGTAATTAGGAAGTGTCAATACTGTGCGTTTAATCTTTAAGTATTTTAGGGCAGGACAGATTACTGAGAGATTGTCTATATGCAGCCATTTTGAAAATTAATGTAAATCCATTTATCTTCAACTACTTATCTGAAGACAGGGTGTAGCAGGTCCAGCTGCCCAGTGGCCTCCTCCCAGCTAGGCATGCCAAGAACACCTTCCTCTGCCCGGCTAGGCATGCCAAGAACATGACACTTGCAGTACCTTCCACAGAATATTCTGGAGGACCTGATCATACACCTTCTCCAAATCCACAAAACACATGTAGACCAGATGGGCATATTCCCAAGCCCACTCTATGATTCTTGCAAGAGTAAAAAGCTGGTCCTTTGTTCCACGACCACGACAGAATCAGCATTGTTCTCCTTGATTGTGAGGTTCGAAACTTGACCGAACCCTCTTTTCAGCACCTTTGAGTACACTTACCGAGGGAGGCTGAGTAGAGTAATGCCCCCGTATTTGGCACACACCTTCTGGTCCCCTTTTTTAAGAGGGGAAGCACCAATCCAGTCTGCCAGTCCTTAGGCACCAATGTTCCACGTGTTTCAACCAAAGCAGCCCAGCATTTCCAGACAGACCTTGTCATTCTCTGGGGCTTTTCCACTGTGGAGTTTGACTTCCTCAGTGACCTCACCCAGGGAGATCAATGTCGATCCACGGTCATCCTCCAACTCTGCCTCTGCAGTAGAGGGGGGATTAGTTGGGTTCAGGAGTTCCTCAAAGTGCTCCCTCCACTGCTGACTACCTCCTTAGTCGAGGTCGACAGTGTCCCATCCCTGCTGTACACAGCTTGGCTGGTTGGCCGTCTCTTGAGGTGCTGGATGATCATTGCCTGTCATTGCCCACATGTGCATTGACGGGGACATCAGAATAATGGAGTCCCCTGCTGGAGCCCAGTGCAGGACTCCAATTAGAGTCTCCAAGTAGGCCAATTACTTGGAGCTCCTGTTTGGTTCATAAGTGGCATTCAGCCCCACATATCCCCACATCCACCTGGCACCTCATACCGTGCACAACTGTAAATGATGATTTTCAATAATTCACATTCAAATGTTTTTAAAAGTGAATATTAGCCCGGGCCTGTATCATTTTCCTACTAGACTGCTACAGGTCTAAATTCTGAATTTTTCTCGTTATTATAAATTAATGACCGTTAAAAAGCAAAGTGAAATTCATGCCCTTAAAACCAATGTTAAGAGTTCTCATCTTTTTCTTTCTTTCATGTCTTCTTCAGGTCTGCCGGACGAGACGGGTCGTGTCCAGATCCTTAATATCCACACCTCCAAAATGAGGCAGGCTGAAATGCTGGCAAGTGATGTAGAAGTTAAGGAGCTGGCCATCGAGACCAAGAATTACAGCGGTGCGGAGTTAGAGGGACTTGTCCGAGCGGCGCAGTCCACTGCCATGAACCGTCACATCAAGGTGTGAACTTCTTTATCACCACTTTGAGCTCAACAGAAAGAGCTGTAGACCAGTGATCATTTTCCCTTCCACTCTCAGCCTTTTGGACTCAAAAGGTTTCTGTAAGGAAACATTTATGTAACATTTTTGGATGGAGTCTCCAGTGTCAGATTTTAATATTTCAAATCATTAACTGACTTAATGTATATACACTACCGTTCAAAAGTTTGGGGTCACTTTCTAACTCCATGATCGTTCCTGTTATTGTTATTTCTTTCTACATTGTAAAGGCTGAAGGCATCCAAAAAATGCATTAATCTCCTTTGAACAGTTAATAGTGAGATGTTTCTGCTACTTCTGCTCTGTA
>JAQMYJ010000006.1:24755574-24778343 GCA_030014305.1 Clarias laeviceps | reverse complement strand
TTTCCTCCACCTGTTCCCTGCTCTCGCTACAAAGCACAATGTCATCTGCAAACATCATAGTCCATGGAGACTCCTGTATAACCTCATCTGTCATCCTGTCCATCACCAGAGCAAACAAAAATGGGCTCAGAGCTGATCCTTGATGCAGACCCACCTCCACCTTGAACTCTTCTGTCAAACCTACAGCACATCTCACCACTGTCTTACAGGTCTCATACATGTCCTGCAACATAAAATACCCATGGCTCAGAACCAATGCTGACCCCTGTCCACTACCAAAAACACATTCTCTGGGCACATGTGAATCAGAAGTTGACCATGGAGCAATGGAAGGAGGTGACCTCATCTGATGAATCATGCTTTCTGGAAGGAGATGGCACCAGGATTCACTATGGGAAAAAAATAAGCTAGCAGAGGTTTGGGGCAATGTTATTATTGGAAACTTTGGATCTTGGCATTCATGTGAATGTTCCTTTGACATGTACCATCGACTGTACCTAAACATTATTGCAGACGAAGTACACTCCTTTATGGAAACAGTGTTTTCTGATGGCAGTGGACTCTTTCAGCAGATTAATGCACTCTGACATACTGCACACATTGTTCAGGAACAGTTTGAGGAACATGATAAACAGTTCAGGTGTTGACTCGGACTCCGAATTCCCCAATTCACAATCTGATCAAGCGTCCATTGGATCTTCTGGACAACACACCACTTGCAGTATCAAGCCTTGGTGCCTGAAAATAAAATTGCTGAGGTATAGTAGAAATGAAACACTCAGGATGTGCTATAAAGGAAAATAATCAGTCACCATGTGGTAATTCAGTATAACAGCATTTGCTTAACTTAACGATTAACCTATTTTAGGATGTATTTCCTCAGTTTCTTACTTTTTCTGTAGAAATCCTAAAAAGTTAACATGATCACAATGTTGATTTTGGGGATACCTGTCTAGTTCACACTAGCTTTGATGATGTCTCTAAATAACTAAATAATTTTATAACATCAGCCTGGTACGGTTGTAGATAGTCGGTTTGTACAGTAGATTGGGTTGGTTGTACTGTAATAAACCACACAAGCACAAGCAATGAATCAAAACATTGTTAAATGATATCATGAGTTGTTTAGGTTTCTCAGGCACTTCTATATTCATTCCCCAATTAAAACAAACTCAAACAGAACATTTGGTCTTTTGGTTACAAGCAATAATAAGATATGACTAGACAGAAGTTTAAAACCACACCTGTCTCTTTGTTGCCCACCCAATTCAAGTTCTCTAGACAGCCAGCTGTCCTCCTATTGTACGACAAACCAAGCAGTGTAATTGTCACTTATTTTAGAACTAGTTTAACATGAATTGTTTGCGCATTGTAGAAGTGAGACAGTACATTCTGTACATGCTAGGATCACCCTTTTTATTATTTATATGTCCTGACACCGTGATTTTCTTCGCCCGTGGTACAGCATTTGCCAAAGGTTTTGCAGGACTGACGGTGGAGCTCATCTTTTCTTCTTCGGACAAGCTGTTTTCCGGATGTCTCAAACAATCGGAAAGGGAATTCATCAGAGAAAATGACTTTACCCCAGTCCTCAACAGTCTAATCCCAGTACTGTACAGTACCTTTTGCAGAATATCAGTCTGTCCCTGATGTTTGTCCTGGAGAGATGTGGCTTTTTTGCTGCCCTTCTTGAAATGAACTGCAGTTGAATGTAATGAAGGTGAGTGCTCCCATCAGTCCTGTGTCACGCCAACAGTAAAGCATCCTGAGAGCATTCATGTGTGTGGTTGCTTCTCAGCCAAGGGAGTGGTCTCACTCTCAATTTTGCCAAAGAACACAGCCATGCGTAAAGAATGGTACAAAAACATCCTCTGAGATCAACTTCTCCCAACCATCCAATAACAGTTTGGTGATGAACAGTACCTTTCCCAGCATGATGGCGCACCTTGCTGTAAGGCAAAAGTGTTAATTAAGTGACTCTGGGAACGAAACATCGAAATTTTGTGTGTCTGGCCATCAAATTCCACAGACCTTCAATCCCATTAAGAACTTGTGGTCAATCCTCAAGAGCCGCATGGAGAAACAAAAACCCACAAATTCTGAAAACGCATTGATTATGCGAATTACAAAGGTCTTGAAAAAGAAGGGGCAACACTACAGATATTGAATCTCTGCATTAACTTAATGTAATTGTCAATAAAAGTCTTTGACACTTATTAAATGCTTGTAATACCATTTAATAATACTCTTAATAATAAGAGTGATCTCAATCTACTTTTAAGATAACAATCAAAGCAGAGTAAAATGTAATATTGTAGTAATCCGTTGGTTTTGTTCTTGGAATTGACAGATCTGAGACAAGGAATTCTCAGGATACACAGTAACTGGGAAATAAATAAATTTCCTGTGTATAGTTATTTGTTAACAACTTTACTGTGATTGTGTAATCCCATAACCCACCCTCCTATCTGGTGTTGGTTTTGGTTTTGTCTTGGTTTTGGCCTTGACTTGGTCTCAGGCCCTCAAAGTCTTGGTCTTGTCTCAGTTTCCAAACACTTTGGTTAGTCATTTTGTGATCTACATCAATATCGTGATATCGAAGTACCAAAAATATCATGTACTTGTTCTTGGTTTTAGAAAAGTGGTGAGGATGTCTATCTTTTTTAATCACGTCAGAATTGTATGTAACTGTTAATACCAGTTAAACATCTGACCATTTGTTTTTTTCAACGCTTTCTCTCAGTCCTGTCTAGTGGTTCCACCGCACACAGCACATGAACACTGGTGTGTATAGTAGACAATAAAATTCCTGATGCCTTTATCTTAATTCCACTCACCTGACATAGGTTTAAGTTTTCATTTTTTAAAACATATGTAGTAATAAAAATGTTTGAATTATAGTTTGATTTATATGGGACATGGGAGGAGAAAAAAGAAGTCCTTTTTTTGTTGTAAAAAATGCAAAACATTTTTGAAAATTAAAAACAAAACTAGAAACTAGTAAGCATTCACTATATAAATATAAAACCCACCTTCTGCGTTATGATTGTTTACAAGAATTGGGTCTCCTCATCTATAATTGGTTCTTCATTGAATGTAAAATATAAGCCAATCTTAGAGCATGTAGATGGGATAGTTGATGCTGTATCAGAAATATGTATATTATTAATGCGCAGTATCAGTCTAAAGCAATTTTACATATCATTTTAACTTGTTAAATAAGGTTTTTGCTTATTGATATGAGTTATTTTACTAGTGTAATTAGTAAAGGATGTACTTAAAAAATTTCTTTACCTTATTTTGCAAAAGCATTTTTTGCACTATGCATTAAAAAAAAATCCCATTTCTCTTTAGAAGCTCAGTACCATTGCGCCAATATTCAGTTATGTTTTGGTGATATTGTTTAACTAAATCAGATTTAACCAAATCCAACCAATCTAGATTTTCACTTGCTTTATGGAAAATATACAGTAGACTGCAATATGCTTTTTTTTTGTGTGTGTTTTTTGTCATTGTGCAACATCCACAGTGTAAATGTCTCTCGTGTGGACCTTAGGATTATATTGATTTAATTTATAAATCTACCATTCATCTTCTGAGTTCTTCCCTACAGAGCTGATGATGTAATTTCAGCCTCTTCTACTCTTATTAAATCTGAAATGGCCAGGATGAATAATGAAATTGATTATCGTGATATTTAAAAAATATAAAATCTCTACCAGAAAAGAAATCAACATCTGAAAAGCCTACTACTTTGTCTAATATGGTGTATTGCACAAGTATGACTAATGCAAAACACTGTCTGATTAATCTCTTTAAATCTTTACAGATTTAAGGCTGCTCTGTGCGTCGTATGGGATTATTTTCTTTTTTTTTTTTTTAATAACAAACTCCTGATAGATACTTTTGTATCAACTTTTTCAGTTTCTTCTTATTATTTTTTTAATAGCTCTTTGGTATTCATCATGATTGTTTGTTAAGATATGCTTTTCAAGAAACTTCTAGAAACAGATATACTAAGATTACATGATACTTTCATTACTCACAGGTCGGATCTGTTTATGAATTTTGTGTCTACTGTTATTAACTGGTTACTACTAGAATCAAAAATAAATCAAGACATAAAAAGAAATGGCACCCTATTAGGAGGAAGCATTAGTGTGTTTAGCTGTTGTTTTGGGGCTCTTGGTGTTCTCTGGCCTGGTTAAATTGAGTTCAGCTGTATAACGAGGTGCCGTTTATCAACATGCGCATGATAGCATGAAGAAAATCAGCGTTTGTATAAATCTGATGTAAGGACTTAGTGTACCGTAAAATCATCTAAACACAATGAAGCTCAAAGTTTGTTGGAGAAATAAAATAATTTAAATCAAGCCGCCATCAAATCATGTGGTATTTAGATTTCAATTTAATACATGCATAGAATTTATACTGCTTGACCTGCAGCTATAGATATCCTTCTGAAATTTAATTTACTGTGTTTATTTATAATTTATCTTGAGGTGTTAAAATTGATCATTTGCTCCGTCTTAATTCATTTAATACACCCAAGTTCCAAATAATTTAATAATAACGTTTTAAATGTAATAATAATAATTTAAGAATATTTTTAAGTAAAAAAAAATTCTGCAATAAAAGAATTATTTTGTTGCATTGTGATTTTTTTAGTATTATTATTATTTTTTTAATAAATGCTGTAAATCTTAAAGAAGCTATATTCACTCTATGTGAAGTACTTCTCCATTACGTACAGTGAAATCCAGAATCTTTTGTGTTTAAAAGCACAATCTCTGACACAACACAAGGTATCATTGAGATGTGTTCAGGAATTCCCAGAATGTTTAAAGCTCAGGTTTTCCTTTCATCCCCCCCCCCCCCCTCCGTCTCTCTCTGTCATTTACACACTGTGAGATGCCACAGCTTCCCGGGCCACAAGCTGACGTAAGCACGGAGCACCGAAATGACAGATTACATACAGGCTGAGACGGTCGCCAAGAGGACGATCATTACCCTTTATTAGAGCTGCGTGGGAAACTGGAAACAGTTTGGGCCACCGTTCTCTTAACCACTAACGAGCAAATAAGTTAAACTATACTAGGTGAAATGCAAGGTCAGGTATATAATATAGTTTGGTTAGTTAGGAGTTCAGTATGTCTAACTTTAATAACAAATGCAATAATATATAGCAATTTATCCATAAAGTAGAAGAAATAAAAGCAGAATTTAGAAGCAAAAGCATGACACAGTAATTTGTTCTTCAAATATATAATCTTAGTTCAGTCATACAGATATATACATTGTATAATAAATAATATTTATAAAAAACATAACATTTCCAGATGATAAAATAAAAAAAGGGAATTAATAACTTTGTACAAAACTTTGGATATATAGTGGGCTGGTAGGAACAGAAAGAGAGTGCTGAAATGAGCAGTGATGCCAGGCTGCGCTTCTCGTGGGAAGAGGGAGACGATGTGGATGTTAAACGGACGATTCGTTCTCAAGGAGACGACACTAATGTCTACCTTCTGCTTCTGTAGTTAAACTTAATGAATGGGATGTGTGTAGGATTGTTGGAACATGTATGGAAACCTGTGCCTGTCTGTTCGTCTGTAAAGCCCGTCGTCCCTCCCCATCGACGTCAGCCATCTCACACACGCCCGGGTCAGGACACCCAGACCGCTTCACATTTTATAACATGTAAACCACAGCTATATGAAGAGTCGAGAGTTTAATATGTAAAAGTTCCCCGATCCTAATTTATTCCTTCCCTTTCCAAGATCTATAGATGTTAGAGAA
The DNA here is from genome assembly GCA_030014305.1 of Clarias laeviceps. Lineage (NCBI taxonomy): Eukaryota > Metazoa > Chordata > Actinopteri > Siluriformes > Clariidae > Clarias > Clarias laeviceps. The sequence continues at coordinate 24,772,544 of JAQMYJ010000006.1, read as the reverse complement.
GATTAAATGGTTTAGATTAAATATAATTCCTAACATTCATTCTGTTATTCAGTGTGTTTGTAAGTGCAAATTTAACTCTATAACTCTGGGAGCACATGAGGTTTGAGTGTGTGTGTGTGTGTATATATAGATGTTGGTGGTGTTTTGGCTTCTATCTGAAAAGTCTCATGGTCAAGAGCATACCGTTGGAGTCAGTTCAGCATTACAGTGATATTTTCATTAATGAGGTTTCTTTCAGTTTTCTGCACACGTAGATCAGTGTGTGAGATCAGTACCCTATAAAGGTACAGCAGTGTTTTTCAATCTAATCTCCATACATCATATATTTTACGCATATGAACTGAGCACTTCATCCTTGCTTATATAATGGAAGTCTATGGGCAGATGTTAAATTTCATTGATAAATGTTTCAAAAAAGCAAATCTAAATTTGTCCAACACAAACTTCTATACAAAAATACTAATTCTACAGATTAGTTGTTGTAGTTGTTAGATTGTTGTTTTGTCTTGTCATTGTTTTGTTCTGGAAGCTCTGTCATAAAACATAGATTAGACGTAAAATTAGACTTTAAAATGGCTAATGGAATCTAGTATAACTTATAATTTTTGCATGATGTATTTAATTTTTTTTGTACCTTAGAATTTGATCGCAAATGATTTTGACAAAAATTGTAAAGGCAATTCTGTGTAAAAAACAAATTACTTACAAATTTAACAACTGCCCTTAGAATTCCATTATATAAGTGAATGCCCTTTACATGCCCAATACATTTATTTTTTTAATGATGTAAAAAAAAAATCTTGTATTAACAAAATTTAACAACAGCTCTCAGAAACGCAGAAATTAGTTTGCTAAAGATCTATGATGGAAATTCTGTGTAAAACATTTTATTCACAAAATTCAATCCTTAGATTCCCATTATTAGTGAATTTTTTTATAAAATTTGTAAAATGAATTTGGTGTAACAATTTTGCATTATTGCATCAGTCATCAAAAGTCAACTGCTTAAAGTCAAACTTTTATGAGTGAGTTTTTCCGTAGATTGAATATTTTATTCATTTGCAATTATTATTGATGGATTTTGACTGTCGATAGACTTCCATTATAGGTACATTTTATTTTGTTTAATATTTAAATGTGGTTCAGCTTCTAATTTTGCATTATTTAGTCATTTGCTTATTGAAAAAAGGATTAGGAAATGATTGAAAATAAGGATTGTCCTTAAACGTCCATTTTAGAAAATTATATTTTAGGCACATTTGTAAATAGAATCCAGGGATTGGTTTTAAATGTATTATTTAGTCAAGTAGGCTCAGGGGTAGGTTTCTTGCCTACCATGCAGAAGGCCCGGTTTGACTCCTGCCCAATGTCCAAACCCCAGGCACTGAATGGAGTGCCAGTACCAAGCCCAGTTAAAATGGGAGAATTGTGTCAGGAAGGGCATCTGGCGTAAAACCTGTGACAAGTTGCGTGCGGATCAGATGGTCCGCTGTGGCGACGTCTCGACAGGAACAGTTGAAAGACTAACAACATTTAGTCATGTGTTTTAAGCATTGACTTATAGAATTCAACAGCAGCTCTTGTATTGCATGCAAGTTTTCTGTACTTTTTTGTGTATGGAGAAATATGGAGAAAAACTTCTAGCCTGTGGTAATTACAGGTACACTACAGATGCAATATATAAACATTACATTGAAAAACACTGGACTGTTCCTTTAACTTCTACACCCGTGTAGGATTATTGAAGGCATTAGGGAAAGAATGAGGATTACGTGAGTATCAGTAGTCTATTCAGGCTTAAAGACCCAAGCCTTCAGATATACTTCAGGCTCAGAATGATCAGTAGTTAAGTAAGCACGCTCCCTCCTTACCCCCCTTTCTTCTCTCACCAGCCCCCTTCAGCTCTGTTCATGTCTGTGTAGTGTGAGAGTGTGTTGGGCAGGTACGGTTTCAGCCACCAGGCGTTCAGGAAAGGTGATCAGAGAGCTAGAGTGAGTCATACCAGAAGACATTGAAGGTTCAGGTAATTATGTGCTACACTCTATTTACATGCCACATGTGAAATAAATAAAAAAAAGTAATGCATCAGGAATGATGGTGATAATCACATGGTAGCTAATTTTCCCAGAAATGAGGATCGACTGTAATTAAAGGATATTAAAAGTTCAGGTACCGAAGTGCCACTACCCACAGTGTATGTTTTGTAATCAATACAATCTTGTGAGCATGTGTGTGTGTGTGTGTTTGTGTGTGTGTGTTTACATGCATAGGCTACTCAGTCCTATCTCTTTCAGTCTATAGTCCTTTCCTTGGTACCCCTGCACTTTTCACCCTCCTCATTTGCATGTGTGTACGTCATAGACACGTACGCACTCCTGGCAGCTGACATAGCAACACCAGTGGAAGATACAATGGCACTTCTCTTTGCGCTTTTCAGTCCGCGTGTTGTGCCCGCGGCCGCAGCAGAGAAGATCGCAGCCCTCAATGCCATGAGACGACACGTTGCAGGTGCGGTCGCGTGTGCCGAACGAGCCTGTCTCTGGGTTCGGCTCACAGAAGTTAGGTGAGCCCTCGTAGTAGACCAGGTCTCTCTCAGTGGGGTGCTTGAAGAAGGCGTACTTGGCTCGCAGTGTCTCCACCCAGCCCCGGGACTCCCGGTGTTTTTCCACCACCATCTCAGATGCGCTGTCGTACTTGTCCTTAAGGTAGTCACCAAGCAAGCGGAAGTCAGGCTGCGCCCACCAACATGTCTTCACCTCACAGCTCCCTGACAAGCCATGGCACTTACAGCGCAGGTGCATGTTCTCCAGGATGGTCTGGAGGAGAAAAGAGACATTGTTAATTCCTTTCCTATAACAACACCAAAAATGTTTTTTTTACATAGCATTATTAAGTAAAGAAAATTAAGGTTTACGCATTGTAACTGGCATCTCCTGTTAAAATTACTCAGAACTGCATAACATAGTTTTCAACTTACGGACTTTTACAGATCTGCAAATGTAATAAATTGTCATGAACTGAAAATGAAAGTATTCATATTCCATTGTCATTTTTTATCAACAGTTTTGCCTGTTCATGCATGATGCAGTAAACTGTGGAGTCAGCATGATGCAACACAGACAAAAAAAAAAATCCTATATCTGTAATAAATCTTGTTAACCACAAAAGCCTTGAAAGGAACAAAAGGCCTGAGTTATTACTGACATTTAGTTTTACCCATATTTGCCCATATAAATATAACATATTAATAGTCACTGAATAGTCAAGTAAGTTGATGTTAATGTTAATGTTGAACTAGAATGCAAACACTATACTTATGCGTTGGCACATGGGCCTAAGGACCTTCTGAAATGCACATGAAGGCAGCAACAGCCAAGCTTTTGCTGTTCATGAAAGGCTTAGAAGTTAGTTAACGAGGTACCTGGAGCATATGAGTAGTGAACCCTTTGATTTTGGCCCCAGAAGTTATGAAAGTTTGTGTAGTTGCAGCACATCTTACTCCCCAATGCTATGAAATACTAAGTAGGTCATCCCTTTCTCAAAATTCGAAATGTGGCACATGAGGCTCGTGATTGCTTTCATATGCTTATTAAATATAGCTTGTAATGGTTAAAGTCTGCATTTGTAAATGGGAGATGCTCCTACATTGGTTTCCTGTGATCAAGCGCTTAGTGCCAGGCCGTGGCTACAGGTGTTCAGCAGCTGCTGAGCTCAGAGATAGTCAGTTGCAGTGCTTATTTAATTCTCAGAAGTGGTCCCGCTCATGCGAGCATGCCAGTGGCACTCTGCCTTTGTTTTGGTTTGTTTGCTTTTAATTCCGTGGCTATATTTAGCTGCAGAATTCCCCAGCTGTGGCGGAAGGCAGGTGTTTGCGGGCCCCCCGGGGCCCAGCCAAGGCCTCTGACATCATGTCCTGAACTCGTCGGGCCTGCGGCACCTCCCGTGGCCCACTCAGAAACAATGGCGTGTGAGAGGCAGGTGGGGCGGCCTGGGGTCCTGACGGGGCTGCCTGTCTTGCTGCCTCTCCTGTGGTCTCTAGCTGCTCCTGTCAAGCGCAGATCAAAGGGCCGCTGTGTTGTGGTGTGGTCTTGCCAATTGCCCCTCAGCAGCCTCAGCGCTAATCGACTCCAGCAGCGAGCTGACGGGTGAAAATTCCGAGCCCTGCCTCTTTCTTTTTCTCCTCCCTCCCACCGCCCTCAAACCACTAACTGCGTTTACACCTCTGTCACGGAATTCGGCAGGGATGCAAGACATGCAAGGTATGAAAGGATCAGGGAGGTAATTACCCAGTAATTTCACATATAAATGCTTCTTTTGGGGCTAAAGGCACTCCGAAAAGAGATCCGGCAATTCTTGACAGTTGATCTGTTATGCATTTAACACCTTGAGCTGTGACTGAGTTCCACCCATGAACCATATAAGAAGAGCTTTGTTCATTGTCTTAGTCACTTAATTCCCTTTTATTGTCCTTTATGTCTTCCAAAATCTCTGACTGTCAGCCAAATTCTCCTTAAGGGAGGTTTGAACCTTGCTTACAAGCTCATTAGATATGCCTGACTTGCATCTAAATGGATGTTTTCAGGTAGACCTATAATACAGATGCAGATTAACCAGTAGATCATCTATAATGATTTCAAGCTGCATTTGTACAAATTTCAAACACTATAATTTCAACACAGTTTTGAAAATAATGCACCACTCAAATGATATTTCCTCAGTAGTGGTCCTGTGCTGGTTCCTTTGCATGGATGGACCTGTACGGTACTGTACATGGAAATGTTGTATGAAAAACATGATTCAGATCTTACCATTCGTCCAGCTTCGTTGTTGTGCCGGTTCATGGCGGAACGTGCGTCTGGCCGGTTTTCTCTAGCGTCCGCAAACTCTCGGGATACAAGCACCCCGAATTCGGCGTCTTCACTACAGCCGCCCCACTTCCAGCCCTCACCTGGTGGCCCTTTGTGATGGGAATCACAGCCACACATGGTAGAGGTTCCTTCTGCACAGGACCGTGTCACTGCAAATGCCACACCAGCAGAGGCAATTGCATGGACAAATGCAGACTCTCTTGTGGCTAGGGAAAGAGAAAGAAGAAGGGGAAGAAAAGGGAAAAAGAGAACACTGCATAAGCAGGGATACTTTTAAGACTCTTTGAAAAGCAGATGCCAATGTGTGATGATTGGTGCTAGCTTTTAAAGTGATCCAAAAGACAGTGCTGTATCCTGAGGGTCCTGATTTTTTTCATCTGCAATCCTACTGAAAGTCCTGACATCAGACAGTGTCTTAAGGGCACAGATCATTTTCCGTGACGCGCTTCGAAATATCAATGCACTGTAAGGACGGGCACGTCTTTGACATGACAGTCTCAATTGTTGCACATGTCGTTTGTGGCTAATGCTACCTCAGGTTTCAGTGACACTGTGTCATCTTAAAGGTGCTCTAGCTCTCCAGATCAAGCCCCTGCGGCCACGTGCGTGTAAACCAGCAATGGGTCTATGTGTTTGCTCTGTGTAGGCATGTGCTGAGAGATGGATTTACTCTTGAATGCAACAGATTATTAGGTAACCGGATACCATTGTTTCACAATCGCAGCACACTTACTGTGACTTTCAATCTGGACTCTGTCCCTAAGGGACCAATGAACCTAAATACCGGTCTCTTAACGGTCAAGTGAATGATCCCTGCTACTACCTGATCGCTCTCATGACCACTTTTTTCACCCAACACACCACAAATTCCGTTCTATGTTTCACATGTACAGACACATGCATACATGTCTTGAGAACATGTAAAGTTTCTAACGCTGTAAGATCTCTGACGTTTCATGTTGTAGACAGACTTCAATCTGGTCTAGGGAAGAAGACACATTAAGTACACTATCAGTGGCCTCCGAGTGGCGCAGTGGTAAAGTGCTCACCCTACCATCCGGAGATCACGAGTTTGATTCCCGGATGATGCTGTAACCTCTCGCAGCCGGACGTCCAGAGAGAGCTGATTGGCCGAGCTCAGAGGGGAGGGATGAGAGGTATTTAGTGCTCCCACATTAATCACGGTTCTACAGCCAATCAGGGGCATCTGTGAGCTCACGCAAGCGGAAGGAGCGGATAGCGCTGTCCTCCGAGTGTGCGACGTCGCCCCCAATGGTCGTGAGCAAGAAGTTTGAAAAGATGCGGTTGGCTAGCGTCACATGGTTCGAAGGAAACACTTGATAGTCTTCGGCCGTCCCAACTGAGTGGTAGAAGTGGCCTTAATGTGGGAGCCCCTTAGTGACGGGGAGGAATTGGACACAACTACATTAGGTAAAAAAAAGTACAGTATAAGTGGTTCTGCACACAGTTTTCCATGACTTCTTCCGGAATGTACCCAATTCCAAAGCAGAAATATTTCCATAAACACAGGACCTTTTAAAGGAACTTGGGTCTTCCATTATTCCACCGTGGGAACATCTCTTACCAGAAAAAACCCGGAAGCTTTTTAAAGAACTCAGGGATTTTTCTAACACATGAACCTTTTTAGAAAAGCAGATACTTTCGCAGGTAGCCAGAAATGTTAGCCATGTTTACCATAAGAACATTTTCAGAAACCAACGAACACCAGCCTTTCCGAGGAATAGTCAGCTAGGGATTTCTGCAGCTAAATATAGCCAGGGAATTAAAGCAAACAAACCAAATCAAAGGGAGAGTGTCACTGTCATGCTCACATGAGCAGAACTTCTTATGAGAATTAGATGAGCACTGCAACTTTTTTCACCACCTCAACAATTTCAAAAAACACAATATTTTTAGGAACTGAGGAATTTTACTACTGTTGTCACTACAGAAACCTATGTAGAAACCCATAACCATTTGGGAGTTCAGGACTGTTTTGTGTTTCAACTACAGGAACCTTTTTTTAGGATTTCTGGAATACTCAAGTTTGCATAAAGAATATTTTCAGAAACTCTGGAAATTCTTTAGAAACTCTTTCAGTTTTCACTGGAAGCAACAGGGCTAATTTTAATAACTGGGTTATAGCCCCAGAACCATTTTTAAGTTCTAGTTGGGGCCTAGTACGTTTTTAGACTAAACATACAGTAACTGCACTCAAAAATCTACTGAAAAATATAACATGCTGTATTCACACACACAAAAACCCTAAATGATCTAAGACCAAATTAGATAGCAGTTGATGATAATAATAACACTGCATCAGTTCATTATTTACTACATTATTTATGTCAAAATTTACCTTTGCATTCTTTGGTGGCTACTAGCATCATTACACAAGACTGTTGCTAAAACTACAGTGTTACGTAAGAGACAAAAGGTGAGCGACGTGATCTCTTATTGGCTAGACAGGGAGCATGAATCATCAGAATCAGGTGACTTTCCCATGATGCCATCCATTATGCAGTCACGCAAGGGCTCTGGTCTTGTTCTATTCAGCTATCACAGATGATTCATTTCATGAAATTCAGATTGCAAAACTATTCATTTCTCAACAGGATACAGCTTAAACCGAGTCCTTATTTTCAGCAAAGTTGCCTTTTTCTGTGGTTCCATTATTTCCCTCATATGTTTGCTGAATGTGCACTTATTCAGTTTTATGTTCTTTTGTTCTGAAGATCGTAAACACACACTGCTCATTTCTCCTGATGCTTGTGTGTTTCGGCACACACCTCTCAGGGTGGGAGGCCCGATTGAGGCCAAGTCGGTTCTGGCAGACCCAGCTGGGTCGACTACAACAGAGCGCTGTGAGCTGATGGCCCCAGGAGCCGTGGCCCCGAGCCAAACGCAGAGCTGCTCCCGCTACCTGCTGAGCCCATGAATCCGCCTTTGTCTCCGTGGTGTCACACTGTATTACCCACACAAAAGGACCCAGCAACCCACACCCCCACAGCCCGGCTTAGCTTTGCCCAGAGATGGCCTGGCATTCCCAACAGGAGCAACCCCCTCATCCCCTTCCACCTCTATAGCCATACACATACCAACCACCGTTTCCTTCTCGCCCTTTTAATTCCTTTTCGCCCCGCTTCTTAAATCAACCCTCAAATTAACAAACAGCCATCCCTAATGTTCTCAAACACCACTACCTTCTTAATATCCTCCCTGTCTTCAGGCCTCTTTGACCTCTCCCCCAGGCCTCCCTCTGCCCATCATGCACCCCTCCTTACCTCGCTCCCTCCATGATGGGGAAGGATGGGAGATTCCCTTTCAGGCCGTTTTCATGACACAGTCAAAAGGGCGTGTGAATGGGCTGTTCGTGGGAGCTGGGCTGTAAGAGGCACACTGAGATGGCTCATACCAGCCTTCATGCACAGTAGGGGTTGAGCGGAACCCCCAGCCCTTTTCTATTGCTTGTAATCTCATTTGGCCTCCCCTCTTTTTTTCTCTCATTCACTCGCGCACTCGCTGACCGGCTCCCTCCTGACACATAAGCTAACACAGTGCTCCTGATCAGAGGGCTGCACCTCTTCACCCTCCAGGACAGGCCACCTCGGCTCGGGGCTTACTCGCTATCTCTCGGCACGGTGAACACTGTTCCAGCTTTCCCTGTTGATCTCCTTTTTTGTCTTTTGTTTAAAGAACGAACAGATGCTTTTCACCCTTTTTGCAAAGTTATTTGTGTGGAACATGGACAGATATCTTTAGGACCTAAATATGTTCTGTAATTAAAGCTAGATCTCAAGCTAGTCAAGGAACCTGTAAATATACAGTTATGTGCTAAAGTCTTGAATTTGTCCTAATTTCTTCATATTTTGCTTCCAAAAAAAAAAATACTTTCTAGTATCTTTTTTATGTAGTCTTGAGAAATATTTCACCAGACTTGAGGAATATTTGACCTGTGAACCCTTCAAGCTTAAAAAAATCTAACTTAAGGCATGAACCAGTAAGAAACAGATCAGGCCGGTGATACTGCTGATGCTGAATGCTGACTGGTTGGAGAGGGGAAATGAGGTTGCTGATGAGGTTGCTACATAAACAAAAAATTTTTCAAATTTATCTTTATGCACTTTGCAGCTTGTCACAGTTTTTGCATTTCTTTAATTTAATCTACATAATTTACTCTAATTCAATATGAAGAAATGTAGGGGGCTCATGTCTTTTACACAGTACTGTACACGCTTGTTTGATCGTAGAGCATTTACCTTTGTCCAGCACAGGACCGAAGATGGCTAGGTTGTCCTTTATGGTGGTGCAGTTCCATCTGCGACCGCGGAACTGGTGCTGGCACTCCTGGATGCCCAGTTTGACCCCTTCGGCAACGCTGGGCATGATCTCAATGTAGTTGCGGCAGAAGCGCAGCTGCTTGGGCACTAAACCAGGGATGGAGCCGCACAGAATGGGCTGGGAGCCCAGAGATGAGTACTGCTGCCCCAGAGCTAGGGACCTGACAAAGATACAGTGGGGGAAAAACGAAAAACATCAGGCATCAGAATCAAGCTGCAAGCTCTGAGGTGGAAGTAGCGGTGCAAGCATGGAATAGAGAAACAAGCTGTACTAACACACCCTGTATAAATATGGCCTGATGTGATTTAGATGAAAAGGATTTATAAGCTTTGCCTTGCTTTTGTAATCTTACTGGATATAAAAGACTTTAATGAGGTTTGGATTGCAATAAACTAACGAGAAGTAACAAAGCTCTGAGAGGACACTGGAGCTGAGTTATGCACGTCATTGTCTCGTTTGTTGATATAAGTGTACAGGTTCATGCACAGACATCTGTTTGAAGTCATTTCCCTGAAGTGGTTTTATTTTATTTTATTATTATTTTATAGTGATCTTGTATTAATTGGTGCATCATCACCGGAGTAAGCTTTGATGCCTGAGAATTGAGTCAGCCATTTGGCTCCTGCCAATCTTTATTCCACTACGTGTATGTTGCAATTTTGCAGTAGCTGACAGAAGACTTGTAGTGAAATGCTCATCTAAGCAGTGGGCATCTGCCTAAACACAGCCTTAGTGCACTTCACTGAAACAAGCATGCCTGAAACCAATTCATTTTAATTGCTTTCTTATTCTGGCTGACATAATGTTTAAAAAAATGGGATGGAAAGAAAAACATTGCCTGTGTTTTAACATGCTTGCTGTTATGACAGGCTCAAACACAACTGCACCCTTATTAACAGGTTTGTTGCCTTTGCCAATGAAATGTGTCTGAGATGTTTTTGACTTATTGTTTATCCCTGGTGTCTCACTAAACAAGCACGGACCGTCTCCGTCTTTCCCTCATAAATCAAACCACTACAACAAATTAAATCAGCTACAGGGTCAGCTTTATGAATCCTAACTGTGCATTATTAGCCTCAATATGAAGGTTCAGTCTGAAACTATTATTAATACAAGCCTATGTACATCACTACATCCGATTACGTTTTAAAATGGTTACGAAATTCCTGCAAATGATGTTTAAATCTCTGAATGTTTTTGTTCTGTTGCATTAGACTGATATGCTAAAGTTGTATAATCCATCCCAAAAACATAATCGGAATACATGATTGGAAGGTTGGTGGTTCAAGCCCCAGCTCCACTAGGTTGCTGCTGTTGGGCCCTTGATCAAGGCCCTAAACCCTGTCTGTGCCGTAAAAATGGCTTACCCAGTGCTCTGAACCCAGCCTACTAATAAAGCTGGCATATGTGGAGAATAAAGAATTTTGCTGTGCAGTAATGTATATGTGACGAATAAAGGCTGAACTTTTTTAAAGCTCTCGAGCTCTGTATTTGTTTGTAATATAGATTAAATATGCACTTGTTTGGCTTAACTTATCCATGATTCTTTGAGGTCATGTGTTAAATTTTTTTTTGAGAAAAATGTTTTTCAATAAATTTTTATATTTATTCAATTCAATTCAATTCAATTTTATTTATATAGCGCTTTTAACAATGGTCATTATCTCAAAGCAGCTTCGAAGAAATGACAGAAATTAATTTTTTTCAATTTCAATAAAAAAAAAAAAAATAATAAATAATAATAATAATAATAATAATAATAATAATAATAAATTGTGTGCATTATCATAAATTCTTTGGTCATTTAGATATTGTACCAGAAATTACAAAGTTCTACATAGAGTTGGTGTGAGGCCCTTTTTTTGGATACCAAAACAGAAACCTCGACTATCATCTGATATCAATATTTGTCCTATAAACGTGAGGCATTCAAAGTGAGACTTTTGATGTGCAGAATAATAGAACACAGTTATGAAAGTAAAAACTCCCTTTATTTCTCTATATAATCTCCTGCTACACTAATGCACTTATCCCAGTGTTTCACTAGTGCTTGGACACCATCAAGGTAGAAAGTTTTCTCAGTACATCAAAGCCATGATTGGAAAAATGCTGGCCTCCCAGGACATCTTTTAATGGCCCAAACATATGGAAATAGCTTGGAGTGAGGTCAGGACTGTACCAGGGGGTGTGGCAATAACTCCCAGCTGAGTTCCTGTAACGTGCAAGTGGTATTAGTGAACGATTGTGTGTGCAGTTTCCACAGACAGATGTAACAAGTTTCACTGAATGTTCTGAGCCACCTCAAACAGGATTGTCATTCACGGCCTTATTTAAAACATTTGCACCGTTCAAATTTCTGACCGTACCGTGCCTGAGCCAATCAAGTTTTACACCTTCATTCACTAGAATTTCAGCAAAATTCCTGTTTTGACTTAAATGTTCCTTGTAGTTTCATTTAAAATCTAATATTTTAATTATTTTAATATTTTTTTAAAGCTGGAAGTGCATCATTTTGCACAAACTTTGTTCCAACAAATTCTGTTCCAAAAGCAGAAAATTTCTCTTTTATATGTAAAAATGTCCAGTTAAAAAAAGTATATATTTATTTATTCCCCCCCCCCCCAAGTCCATTTCTAATCTATTTGCTATTTATTAAAGAATGAAGAATACAGCAGAAAATGACAGCAAGTTAAAATATCTCGAATCAGGTCAAATATATCTACAATTTCTTCATTCTTTCCTGCAAAGGTATCATTTCTTGCAGTGTCTGATTTCTGATCCACATTTTTTCTTTTTTGCTGCCGTCAGCTTGATACCGATGCTGGGTGTCATATCACTTTCATCCATATTTCAAAATAAATAGAAATCCTAGAAGGGACAAACTGTGTTATGGTCGCTCGGTTCCTCAAAGTTCATTGTTTAGTTTCCTAGAAACACTTTTCTGAAAGGGAAATCTTGTTGTAGGGTTTGTCATTGACATTTAAAGGTTCTTCAGGTCCTGTCTTTCTGTGACATCTAAACACAAAATTTTTTTAGTAGGTCATCCTGTGCTCTGATTAGCCAAACCATATCACAAATACCTTTGTGCGCAGTACCCAAAATAAAACTTATTTTAAATGCTTATATCAGCTGTTTTCACATCGCTCTGGATCAAAGCCTTTCCCAAACTACTAAATGTAAACTGTCAGTAATTTTCCCCAAAGGGACTGAACTAAACAGCCCTTCAGGGTTTCTAAACTTGACAGTTTATTGTGTACTGCAGTGCGTTCCGACATGTCAAAAGTACATTGGACAGTCTCCACCGTTCCTCTGAGCTACAAATTGGCAAATTATACAATTCTTGACTGAAAGGTGTGGTTTTGGACATGCTCAGTGAATATGGAATTATAGATTCCATGTAGTTACACTCTCAAAGTGTTCTTCAGTTTGTCCCTCTGGGGGAACCTATAAAAATTCCTTATAACAAAGGCTTTTCCTTTTCATGTAGCATGTAGATTGTTTTAAGAAGTTGGACCTATTAATAATCCAAAGAATTCTTCCTATGCGGTAAACAGGTGACAAATTAAATGAAAAAGAAAATCAGTTACGTTGTCTATCTATCTATCTATCTATCTATCTATCTATCTATCTATCTATCTATCTGTCTGTTTATTTATTTAAACTGCCATGGCTTGGCTTTTCTGACTGTTCAAATTTCACATATCCGGATGGGCGTGGCCTTATCTAAGTTGACTCCGCCTCAATTTAAAGGGCATGTAGGCTCACTAAATGGTTTGTCGATGATGAAAATGACACAGACTACATGCCATGAGCTTCATGTTCCACCATCTTTTGTGTTTCTCCATTTCAGATGTGCGACAAAGAGCCACTTATTGTCCCAGTGGCGCTAAATTGCCTGATCATGGCATCACATTATGCGTCCCAACTCCGCCATTCTCATTTCCCACTCCAAATTTCACAAATGGTAAAAGCTATGCTTCTCTTCATTTCTCTCAACTTTTACTTAAATGTAAAAAATGCAAAGTATCTATTGTGAATCACCAATAAAAATAAAAAAATCATCTTTGGCTTAATGTCCTTCCTTTTTCACTGACAGTGTGTATTCTGCAAAACAAATATTTGGACATCTCTATGACACGTTAATCCAGGAGATATGTCTGTGCTATTCCAGTATCAGTGTGCCGACGGACTCTCGGAATGTCCCATTGTCCCTGGTGGCCGTGTGGAGAATCATGAGTAAATAAACGCACTGATCGGAGTGTGTTCACTCTCTCAGCATGACCTCATGGCCCTGCAGGGTGCAACACTATCACCAGCTCTGACATCGTCGCCTCGCTCAGGCCACACAAAGGCCCTGAAATTGAAGTCAGAGCTTAACAATCTACCTTGAAGGCATTCAGATTTTTCTAGACCCTCACCACCACCACCACCACCACCACTTTCTCATCTCTCACTCCATCCATGTACATGTGTATTTGATGTCACGTGACATTAAGTGCGTCTCAGCCACAAACTTTCGCTAAGGGAGACTTTGAGAGCCTTTGATACATGAGACGTGAGTCAGCTGCTCAAGGCTCCACCTCGACACCTCCTACATCAGGGCAATATAGTTGTATAGGTGATATCTGTCTGACTGTCTGTCTGTCTGTCTGTCTGTCTCTCTATTTAAAACTTAGCTTTTAACAATATATCAGTATGATGAACGTGATTTTTACTTCCCTGAGTGTTATTTAACTCCTTTGCTCCGTTAGATGCCAGTTTTATTAGTAATCCATAATTATTTTCCTCAAACTATGACTTAAGCCCATATAACTGCCAGATCAGCTCCTGAAGTAGTGTTTACTGGAAGCCAAGCTCCTTCCCCTACGTGTTTGCTGAGCAAGTGAGTAAGAGATATAATTACACTGTCTGCCAACTGTCTAACTGTCCAATAATTCTTCACCCATGTGCATTGTGTGTGTGTGTGTGTGGGGGGGGGGGTTTCTATATCAACTTGATCTCAAACCACTGCATCTGTAGCATGTCAGTAATTACCACAGACAAAAAAAAAATTCAGAACCTCATTTAAAATGATGACTTAAAAATAATGGTACACTTTAACAATAAATAGGCAGTGATAGTAAATTTTTCTTTCTTGGGAAATTTCATGCACATGCATTTTTTCTATTGCTATAGTAGTGTTTTTATAGTAAGGACTAATACAGAGATCATCTAGCCTGAGTTACAAACGTGTGTAATTGTTGATTTTATGTTGATTTGTACACTGCTTGGCCACAAAAAAAAAAAAATAAATAAAAAAATAAAGTGGTACACTTAATTGAATTCCCTTTAGCTTTGATTACAGCACACAATGTTTTGGCCAGTTCACGTGTGAACCATGTGTGAATCAAATGATTCCTCATCCTCTTTCACATCAGGGAAGAAGAACTCCATCGATGTACATTCAATTCGTCAGCTGACATCATTCTATTGCCACATAACGTTGCTGTGCCTAGACCTGAGCTACTGAAGAAACCCCTGATGATCAACCCCAGAACGCTTCCTCTAGAGCCTTGTACAGTGGCCACTATGCATGATGCTCTTCCCTTCTGATGCGCACATCACTCTGGAATAGGAAAGAGTATGGACTCATGGCTTCAAAGTCCAATCTTTATGCTCCCTAGCAAATTTTTTTCTGAATCTCACTAACAAGTTGTTTTCTTATGGACACAAAGCTGTTTAGTTCCGATCCTGAGAGTTCTCATCACATTGCGTGTGTATGAAAATGCTCTTACTTTCACTTTTTAACATAACATTTTTTACGTTTTATTTTTTTACCATCTCTATGCATGATTTCCAGCCACATTTATTCCCACAAAGTTGACATTCAGCACTGTCTTTTCATAATGTCTACCAGTAATTTCAAATCTCCTTAGTTGTTTTCTTTGTTTGATGCATCCCAATAATTTGACCCTTCTGAAATGTGTTATTTTTTGGCCAGGCAGTGTGTAATGTGATATTTATTTAACATTTATGGAAGGTGTTTCGAGTGTTGATGCTGTACAGTAAATGTTTTAATTTAATAATAATAAAAAAATAATAAAAAAAACAGTAATGTGATAAGTTGTGTTTTTTGCTTTGTCCTATTAATTAAAAAGAGGCTGGAGAATGAAAACGAGAAAGAACAGGATTGAACTTGTTTATAGAGGACGGTCCATCACTTGGCTATGGAGTTACAAAAATGTTCCTATAATTGTCTGTGTCTCAAATCTCGATTGTTTGATATTCTCTCTCTCCCGTATCAATCATAGACACACTTGCCAAGCATTTGGGTCTTTAAGCTCGTATATCAGGAAGTAAACACATAACACTTTCACAGCAGTTTAAAAGAATGCAGTTGACTGTCATCATGTACCAGGTGATACCCTTCACCTTCTCAATTTGGCAGATAGGATGATGTGAACAGAGGAGCCCTAACTGGAAGGTGAGAGTCTAAATTTGAGAGAAAATCACGAAGAAAAAAAGAAACAATGAAACGTAACTTTAAATGGATTTTGCCTGCATTGTAAGAGGAATAAAACACTTCAGGGCATGCTGTTTTTAGAAAGTAATCATTTTCAAATCCAAACTGGACCACTTCCTTATTGATTGTTCTCCTAAAACAACATGCCATTGGATGTTGTTGTTGGTCTTTCGGCTGCTCCCGACAAGGGGTTGCCACAGCGGAATACCCAGTCCGCACTACAACTTGGCACAGGTTTTTATGCCGGATGCCCTCCTGACGCAACCCTCACATTTTATCTGGGCTTGGGACCGGCACTTCATCCAGTGGCTGGGGTTTGGGCATTGGCTGTGAATCGAACCCGGGCCTTCCGCATGGCAGGCGAAACACCTACCACTGAGCCACCAGTGCCACCTATTATACAACACTGGATGAATCCACTAAAAAAAGAAATTCTGATTATTTACACTTTGATTGTGGAATCGTATTCAGGCACTGTCAATGCCACAAAATAAAAAACCTGAAAAACACATGGCAAATTATCCCTATGCTCTTTCCCATGAAAAAGTAGTCCTACCTCTGTGAAAAAATACTAAATGCAAATTCAGTGCTTCACGCCTAAACAATGACGATATCTAGTAATATTATTACAGTAAAGGTTTATTTACTTACTGAAATAAATTTTCTTTAGTCTTTGGTTAAAACCTGAATTAACAGGTTCGCCATGCTTACATACTATAAGCATATACATATAACATGATAGTTCCCAAAAAATAGTCCAATCTCGTTTTCCAACTTGTTTTAAGTCTCTTTATAGCATGAGCTAAAGAAATTCCATTAGCTGTTAATGCTAAATCTATGCAATTTTACTAAAACCACATTCTTTTCATAGTAATTTAGCAGTCTATATTCCTGACTGATCTGTGTCATTTCTAACGTCACTGCACCTTTACATTGTGCGTATGTGTGTATAAAAGCCATAACAGGTAGGTGCTAGCTAGTAAAACTTTTAGCCTTAGGCATTTGACTGGTTTATGATCAGCCTCCATGTTTCCAGTTGCCTAGCAACAGTCTTCTGACAACATTAACCACTTGAGTTGAAGGAATTGACTTTTGAACAGCATCATATACTTTTTTTTTTTTTTTTTTTTTTTACCACAGGGAATGTTTTACATGCTGGATGCTGCTTAACACCATCCAGTTATCGATTGATTATTTATCTGTAACAACAATATCTATCTATCTATCTATCTATCTATCTATCTATCTATCTATATATA
>JAQMYJ010000006.1:24732172-24753708 GCA_030014305.1 Clarias laeviceps | reverse complement strand
ATTTTAATAATTGGTCATTTTTTTCCTGATTATTATTTTTTTTGCGACACACCTGAAAATAAAATTTTCACTCATTCTATGCTTTTTGGTTTAAGGATGTTTTCTGTTAAGGATGGGTAAAAATATATGAAATTAAAAAGAAAGCTTCTTACAGAAAAATTTGGAATGCTTTTCCCAAAAGAACAACGGTAGGGTTCTGTATGGATCTAGGGGTTCTGTATGGTTCTTTATGGATCCTTTGGATATGGATCTTGTTCCTCCACAAGCAAAAAAGAAGTGTTTCTGAATTAGTTTTCTAGGTTTTGACTGCATGATAAATTAAATTCCAAAGTCATAACAACATAGAAATAAAAAATATCTGTGTGAACTGTACGTACACACACTCATTCACCAACACCACTTGAACATTAACTGGGAGTTATTGCCCATCCCCCATACAGTCCTGACCTCACTACAAACCATTTCCACATGTTTGCGCCATTAAAGGAGTTCCTGGGAGGCCAGCGTTTCAGATGTAAAGCTGGCAGTCCCATCATGGATCCAGCGTACTGAGCGAACTTTCTTCTACTTTAGAAATATTTCTCTATATGTATAGTTTTCCTATGATAGTGATAGGTGTGGCATTTGATTTTTAAATATATTTTATATATATTTATATATTTTATTTTTAAATATATTCCACAGATATGTTTTTTTCTATGCTGTGCATTGTGCATCTCTTCCACAAAGTTGGTGATCAGGGGTTCTACACGCTGAATGTTTACGGGAACGACTGCATTGGGCTCCGAGCCACCTCGACCTGGATTGTCATTCGTGGACGTATGTAACACGTTTGCACCCTTCAAATCATTATGTCACCTTTACGCTTTTTTGTCTTTTATACTTTGTTAATGTAAAAGAATAATATATGTTCAGTTTGGTGGTTTGGTTAAAATGATGCTTATTTTGCTGTGTCCTGTCATTTCTTCTGAACAGTGGTGTGTGTGTGTGTGTGTGTGTGTGTGTGTATGTATGTAGAGAGAGAGAGAGAGAGAGAGAGCTATTTAACTTTTGTGTCAGGAGAATTCAGAAGCCCTTTGAACTTGTGGATTTGTGACATTTGACCTGAGCAGCTCTTGAAAAGGATGCCTTGTTAAAGTAGTGCTTAAGTTCATTACAAGGCCACAGATTGGGCCTGAGCCTGGAGGCAGCATGCAGGTCAGAGAACAGTCACCGCTCACCTCTGGCTCTCTATCTCTTTCTTTCTCTCTGTCTGTCTGTCTGTCTGTCTCAGTGTCTATCTCTCCCACTCATCCCTGCAAGCTAACACACGCTGAAACACACCGTCCACGTACAAATATTCAAACTAGTACACAGGAGATACAGTATGCTATTCATATGCTGCCATATTTCTCCAGATCTTTACCTGGAAATGCATTTTTCCACATCTTTATTTTGTAACTAGTAAACTCTGGTATTAGCATATTTAAAAAGACAAGCATAAATTAGTCCTCATCCTGAGTTTATACTGAGAAAGAAGTGCCTATTTGAATTATGAATCTGAATCAGTGCAGCTGAATCTGAAC
Organism: Clarias laeviceps; assembly: GCA_030014305.1. Classification (NCBI taxonomy): domain Eukaryota; kingdom Metazoa; phylum Chordata; class Actinopteri; order Siluriformes; family Clariidae; genus Clarias; species Clarias laeviceps. The sequence goes on along the minus strand of JAQMYJ010000006.1, from coordinate 24,752,143 downwards.
CAAGAAGCAAAAACGAAGGGCGTGTATAAGGCCGAAAAACACCAATTTAAATTTACACATCACCAAAATCACCCAAGTGCCCAGAAAGCAGAGCTGGTATTACAATTATTAACATTTCAAACATGATTTATGTTCTATTTTTTGTCACTGTAAATCAGTGCTTTGGACCAGTTTATCAGCTCATGTCTACAGAAAAACGCTGCAACTCCAAACAAACAGCGCTGACTTGCTTCCTGCAGGTTATTCGAAGAGAATTAGAAGAGATCACCTTTTTGTTATGCTTTTGGAATGAGATTGATGTATTTTCACTCGCGTAAAGAACCACACAGAGGCAGAGAACACACAGTAGTTCAACCTAGTAAACGTGGAAGTGCAGTAAAAGTGAAAGTTGAGTTCACTAAGAATTTGAGAACTTACTTTCTGGCTCCATTAATGACAGTTGCAAAAGTTTGTATCTCATCTGATTTTGTTCCTCTATTGTACAATTTAACCACAAATAAATATTTTGGATCAAGACAACAATCCCAACAAAAAAGCAGCTGAAACAAATTTTCCCATCATCCTCACAAGCTTTAAAATGTGTACAAAAATATCGTTACTGAGACAATCCAGAAGATGCTCAGACTAAAACTAAAGAAGTTTTAAGGCCAAAGCGCAATCGATTTTTTTTCACATTTATTACACATTAAGAAAAGGGCTGAAAACTTCTGAGCTGTTGCACAGTATATACACGACTGGACCTTTTTTGTAAGTATAATGTTTGTTCTTTTAAGCATTTTGTTCTGAGGGTGCACAAACTTTTTCACTAGCTCTGAATATGCTTCTAGTTAAGATAATAGACTGCTCCTAAATAAAAGTAATTAGATAGAGCAATTAGATCGATTGTTTAATGATTTACCTATCTGCTTGTCTGACTATCTGTCCATATAGCTGTCATCCACCTGTCTATCTGTGTCTCCATATGTCTTTGTCTCTCTTTATCTACCTGTCTGCCTGTCCACATATCTATCTATCTATCTATCTATCTATCTATCTATCTATCTATCTATCTATCTATCTATCTATAACTGTACTATATATTTGTCCATATACAGTATATGTCTGTCTCGCAATATCTGTCTGTCTTTCTGTCCATTTCTGTCTTTGTCTGCCTGTCTGTGTCTGTCTATAGTATCTATACATTAGATATGAAATATGAAATAGATAATAAATATGAATAGATAGTAGTTAAACACCTGCATAATGATTTGAGTCAAATAAATACTTACATTAGTTCATTTTTCATTGTTCACTATCAGGACTTAGACAGGGACTTATTATTTTTTTTGGGGGGGGAAAGTTCTAATTCATGTCACAGTTGTAAGGGTTTTATTTACCTAAACTTTGTATTTGGTTTATAGAAACTCAGTAAGGTTGGGAAAAGGGGATCCTTTTATAGTTAGGGTGTCTATAAACCCCTACGAACCAATGTGGTGTACGGCAACCTTGCTTTTCCCTTAGAACTGTACAATAATTACAGGATCTCTTTTATTGTGTTTAAATCATAACAAATTTTGAAACATACACTATAAGAGATTGCTGTGTGATACTGTGTGGCCTGAAAAATGTGAGTGATTATATTATTAGTACTGTAGAAGGACCTGCCCGAGGACTAACATTTGGGTTTTCAGATATGTCGGGTAGAATGATGGTTATCCTTACTTTTACAACGTGTAAATTTGACCACTATTGAATATAAGAATGATGTCACAAAAATGTAGAACTCTCCAAATTAGCTTTTTATTATTATTTTTGGGCATTAAAACAACCAAAATCAACCATAAAAACATGTGATCATGTGTATCTTTGCCTGTGTGACCCATTGTTTTATTTCTTTGCTTAGTCATGTTTGTGTACAGTAGTTGGTTAAAATGAAATAAAATTCAGTTCATCATATTGCCTACTGTTGTACTGAAAAAAGATATGTCATTCTATATTGAACAATCCTGAGGCCTATATATGTTTATAAAAAAATAAAAAAAAAGCAAAACTTTAAACCAAAATAAAGATTTTTAAGCCTTACTCTAGCCATAATTAACTTCTTTGAAGCTCATATAATATTTGTGAATCATTAAAATTTTTAGAAAGAAACAAATGCTTAAAATGAGTTAAAGTATCTGCCAATAGAAGCAAGCAGGAAATGAACACAAATATATTCATATAAATAAAGTTAATGATCTTACATTTTGGATGTAAAAAAAATTGTTCAAAAATATATTCACCTTCTAAGGTTTACAATTACTATCGATTTTGTTGATTTCTTTTCAGTACAGTCCTCACCTCACATCTATTTTATGTACACAGCCAATTTTAATATTTTTTAGATTTTTACTCAAGCTTGACGTTGATGTCTGAAGACGTCTGGAGACGAGAGGTTAAAAACAGAAGAATGCATATTTGGGAAATAACGCAGCTTTCAGTGTGTTAAAAGTGAGGAGAGCATGTTTGCCCTAGGCTCCACGACCGAGATGAGGCCCAGAGAGAGAGAGAAGAGAGAGAAGTGAAACAGAAAAGAGATGAGAGGGATTAGAGAGAGAAGCAGCCTGTCACAATCCATTTCTCTCTCTCTCTCTCTCTCTCTCTCTCTCTCTCGTTCTGTGTATATTTCTCCCGAGGCGCTGTTTGAAGCTCCATGGAAAGTAGGGTGGTGTGTTGTTAGCATGGGTGAAGGTGGAGGGGGTGTTGTTCTGTCGCTACTTGCACTCATCGGCACTCCTCATGCTCGCAACGCTACATAAAAAAAATCAACTTCAGCTATGCTAATGTTAGATTCTTACTTGTTTTTTTCTTTTAGGATCGTTAACAGTAACGGGAACAACCTTTCTCTTTGGTCGTAACATAATTGCGGCTTGTTGTTTGGCTCCTTTATAATTAAGGGTCACAGAGTGCGCCGTCTCTCAGTAATGCAAGATGGCTTCCAGTGTTAAAAGGCATGCGTCGCTGTAATTTATTCCACCAGCGTGTTCACATATTGCCGATGGCTAAACATTTTTCGTTTTTGATGTATGAAAAAAAAAAGCAATTACTTCGATGATTTTTTTGCACATGTTAATGTATCAAGAATTTTTTTTTTAAACTATGCTAAACTTAGCTTGCAAACGAATGATCAGTGCTACAGTGTGGAAGGAAAAAAATAGCAGAAATAACAAAAACAAAATTGTATACATGTTTCAACCTGCGAGTTTTTTAAAAATTGCAAATCCTCCACTTGTGTATGGAGTGAGGGAATCAGTGAGTAGGTGAGTGGGGTATTTAGAGGCATGAGCCAGGCATGTGGGCACAGTTTCTCTACAGTCCAAGACAAAAAGCTGGCCTAGATTTTTTTCTTTTTTTTTTTGCCACACTTCTTTTTTTTTCTTTTTTTATTCGCTTTCCAAGTGCTCAGGGCTGATCAGATAAAAAAAAAAATGACAGAACTCCTGAAAAATGTTCAAACCTGTTTTCTCTGCCTTCCTGCTAAATCACCTCCCTCCCTCGCGCAACTCGGCGGAGACTCAAAGCCAGCTCCTGGGACGGGGATCCCCTCCAGTCAAAACACTGAGCTACTGCCTGCCTGCCTGCCTGCGCTGCAAACTTCTGAACGTGTCAGGAACACTTACACAAACACGACATGCGCCCACATAGACATATAAATTTGGAGTAAACACTCCTAAGCCAGACAGAGTGACAAGGACGAGGCCAGAGATCACGTCCTGCTCATCTACCCACTTCCAAGCTGATGATATGAATGTATATCAATGTTCATATGATCTTAAACGGCAAACCAAATTATTTAGCTTTTTTGTATTTTTGTTTGTTTTATTCAAATACTGCAATACACTGAGAACCTACAGTACCTAACAAGCTGCAGCGCTTTACTTTTTCCAGCTCTCACCTCATCAACTTCACGCTCCGGCCAATTATCTCAGCATGCCAGGCTTCAACGTTCAACAATAATACCATCATCATACCCATAGATCAACAACCAGCTGAGCCGAGTCCCTGTCCTAACTCAACGCCGCTTAGCTGTGTTGCATTCTTTAACATGACGTTGAAATTTTCGTGAAAAGATCACCTTCTTCTCTTGCATTTCAGAAGCGTAAAATGATTATCATTATGTTTGAGTTTCTTCCTCCAACTATACAGTGATTCTAGTTCTGGTTTCTGAAAATCCTAAAGTGACTCAGAATCAGCCTAAACTGAAAATGATTCTAAGATACAGAAAGCCTGAATGTGACTTAAATTCAGAAAGCCTAAAAATCTGACATTTAAAAAGATCTTAATCAACGTTGAACTGATTGAAATATTCTTTAAAGTGATTCTGACTTAGGTTTAGAAAACCTGAAAATGACTTAAAGGAATCTTAAAGGGATTCTGATTCTGAAAGCTGTAAAGAAGATCTGATTCAGAAAGCCTGTATTTGATTCTGACTCAGAAAATCTTGAAGTGACTCTGAATCTGAGAACATTTTTTTATTCTAAAAACAGATTTTGATTCTAAAAACCCTAAAATTATTCTGACTCAGATCATCTTAAAGTGATTCTAATTTTAAGAACAAAGTTGCCTCTGAGAGGCGACATGGTGATGTTGTGGTTAGCACTTGCACCTCCGGGGTCCGGGTTCGATTCCCGGCCAGGGTCGATACCCGTCTCTGTGTGCATGGAGTTTGCGTGTTCTCCCTGTGCTTGGTGGGTTTCCTCCCACAGTTCAAAAACATGCAGGTTAGGTTAACTGGCGTTCCCAAATTGCCCATAGTGTGTGTGTGTGTGTGTGTGTATGTGCCCTGCGATGGATTGGCACCCTGTCCAGGGTGTACCCTGCCTCATAAGTCTCCTGGGATAGGCTCCAGGCCCCCCGTGACCCTGAATACAGGATGAAGCAGTATAGACGACTGAGTGAGAGAGTTGACTCTGATTATTAATCTAAAAATATTAAATTGCTTCTAGTTATGATTCTAACTCAGCTTTTCAGAGACATGCCTTGTAACATCTAGCAATTTTTAAAAAAAAACCCTGATCGATCCGATGCTGAGTTGGGAGCAGCTCAGGCAAGTTTTGAAAAATACAATAGTCATATTGTTAATAAGTGAATGTGATGAAATTTCTGACATGTTTAAAAAAATCAGTGCCAATATTCAAATTAAAGATAACAGCATGTGTATGCATGTGTACGTGATGCTCAGTGATACATTATGTGGTAGGTGAAATTATTCACAGCATATTTTTATTTAATTATTTTGGCAAACAATCCTCTCACCACCTAACAATCTTTCTGATTTATTTGATCTGCATTAATAAAGCTATTCTTAAGCACAAGCTAGGCTAGTCAAAAGGGTTGCTATGGTTACTGTAGTTGCTGTACTCTTACTGTATATATGGTGTTTTGGTTATTATTTCAATAAATTAATAATCAACAGCGGGACTGAAGTTAATAATTTTCTTATACCTGCACATCCCTAGGATTATATCAAATTATATCACATCATACTTTTTATATATTTATAGTTACATTTCAGGCTGTTCTCACTTAAGTCATCTTAGTATAACATTCCGTTCCTTCGCCATCATCTCTCCATGTTCTCTTAAATATAATAGGACAAAGCGTAAACTCCTCCATCCTGTTGGTAGACTTACTGACTCTTTAAAAAGAACTGACACTGGAGACTCCTTCTATAATTTAACATAAATCAGTCCCTGTGTCAGCTGTTACTATCATTTTAGAACACCTCGCCCCCCCCCCCCCCCGCCCCCACACACACATACAATCTTCTCTATCTACAAGTGTTTAAATAATTTTTCTCTCTTTACCTCTTCCTTCTCACACACACATAGACACCCTCACTTATGTCCATTTGTGTCTCGCCTCCTTAGTCTGTCTGTGTATTCATATGTATATGTGTGTGTGTGTGTGTGTGTGTGTGTGTGTGTGTGTGTGTGCGGGTGTGCGAGGATGACCTGAAGAGATAACCTGTGAGGTCTAGATGATGCACGGGGTGCAGGTGTAGCCTCTGAGTCATTAGTATCCTAAATGAGGGTCTGTAGCACTGGGGTCATCTCCATCATATTGGCCCTGTGAGGGCTCTGTGTGAGAGTTTATTATACACACATCACCAGCATATCTGTCCATCTGTCCGTCACTCACGCCTGTGCTCGGGTCATTAAACCATATTACAAGTAAGGATCTAGTTTTAGATTAGTTTTAGTGCTTCACATGGCAAGTGAATGCAATTATATATTTGTTATAACGGATCTTACCGAACATATGAAGTCTTCAAAACATATACATACAAAGCTCACTTCTGCTTCTTGATTCAGATGATTCTTTGGTGATGAAGTTTTCTTTCTTTCTTTCTTTCTTTCTCTCTCTCTTTCTTGACATCTACAGGATGTCTAATTAAAAATAGAAGTGTGCATCAAGAGCAGGATTCCACAATACGCACCAAAAAGAAAAAGAATTCTCTGGTGAGCAGAATGATTCTTTTATAAGCACAATGCTTCTTTAGTGAGCGAAATGATTGTTTTTTTCTTATCATTTTACTCATTTTACTTAGTGAATTGTTATTTTTAATTCATTTTTATATATAAAAATAATTTGTGAGTTTGAAACGCACTCTGATAGGAAAAGAATCCTGCCTGTGTGATGATATAATCAGTATTATAAACATTTTCTGTACTTTATAAAGCATAAAGACACATGTACAATAGTTCACAAGTATTACTGAATTGTATGAATCATTATATACAGTATCTTTTTATCCCCAAGGATAGGCAATTTTTTTTTTACCTGTGTCCTGTGTTCTGTGGGACTTTGTAGGACTGCACATTTATTTCAGGGTTTTATATTTATGGGGAAAATTTTGCATGTAGAATGTAGAACAGGTGGCTCATTTAATTATTCTTTTTAGAAATGAAGGACAAATAAAAAAAACTCTATAGTGTTAAAGAAAGAAAGAAAGAAAGAAAGAACAACCAATTATTTTTATTTTGTTATTTACTGGCAGTAAATAAGTCAACAAAATCTGGTTGGACATCTTACAAAATTACTCTTTTTAGTGATTCAGTAATTAATTTTCATAATATATTTATTTTACCCTCTGATTTGTTCTTTATTTAGCTTTTAGGTTGAATTTTTTTTTTTAAGGATTTATTATTTTTTGTGAGGAAATTTTTTTTTTTAATTAAAATATTTTTAGGAAATGTATCCCTTTATAAGGATTTTTGATGGAAATTAGTTAATTATATTTATTCTTTGTACCCATCCATTTGATATTTATTGAATCTATTTATATTATTATTTTTTTCTTTTGTTAAAAATGTTTTTTAAAGGATTATAGTGATTTAGTTTTTACTTCTTTTCTGATGAAAATAAGTTTGTAGAGATTCAGCTATTTGAGTCTTTTTACCCACTGCTCTGTTCTTTCTTTTCTCTCTATTTTCTTAGCTATAATATTTTTTATTACATTATATATTATATTTTTATTATATTATTATATTATTAGTAAGCAAAATGATAGTTTTTAGTGATTCATTAATTGATTGATTGATTTTTAGTGATTCATTAGTCTTGATTTTAGATATATAGATACAGTAGATGGTTTTCCCTTTGACTCAACAAAACAGCTTGACCGACTCCTGATGCCTTGATAGCAGATAACTTTTCTACGTGGAGCCTACATTTCCAGGGAATATTTCTATATTCAGCAAAACCTTTAAGAGATTATGAGATGAACTGAAGAGCTCTATTGGTTCTCTCCAGTGGGACAAGCCGAAGAAACTTTTTTTTCAAACTTTTGAATAGTTCTGATGTAATTGTAATTTCAGCTAAATTACTGAAATGGGCTCCAATGTCAGTCAGTCATGCTGAACAGATTTTGGGTTTCCATTCACGCAGTGCGCATCACTACACACTAACCTGCACAGTGTGGGAAGTGAAGCTAATGCGAGCCGATTTTAATCTGGAGCTGGCGTGCCTTTATCTGCACAGAAAGATAGATAAGTAGATAAGTCGCTCTCTTCCTGTGTGTGTGCAGTATGAGAGCTTTCTCCTGCCGTGCTTTTCAGCCTCACTATATGAACCCTGCGCCACCCGCCCCATAAGCCCCCTCACCTCCACCTCCACCTCCACTACTGTTATTGATATTGAACCTATGAGTCCAGGAGAATAACCTTTTCTTCCCAGCCGGTGTGTTTGCATTCAGCTCTCCTCTCTTAAGTGGCTGGGCGGATGCCTGGACATCCTTGATCCTTTTCACACTGAATTGCGAACGGAGGATTTTCCCGCACTAAGTATCATTAAAGTGCTCCTAGTGGTCGTCATGCAGGGGGTGTCGGCCCAGATAATGACATTCCTGTAACCCAGAGATGGCTCCTAAAGTCTTATTGAAGGCAAGGCGTCAGGAGCGGGTCAGGATCCCCACCGACTCCTCATGTCTCAGATCTCATTTACTCAATAAATAAATAAATAAATGATTAAATTAAATGTTTTTTCTTTTTTTTTGTTCCCCTCTCTGACTTCACCTGAAAAAAAAATGGTTTTTAATGTTGTATAGTTGATTAAAATTTACTTAAGTAACTGAACTTCATTAATAAGGTCATAGTTTAGTTTTGGGGACTATTACTTTAAATACAACTGCTTACTTAACTAAAAAATATCACATTTTTGCTCCCCGGAATTCCATAAGCTTGTGGCAAAAAGTGTTCTTTCATTTATATAATAAATTATATTTTTGTGCAAATCATCTTTGCACAGTAATACTAAACGTGTTTTTAATTTTTCATTAATTCAAATTCATGGTAAAATCATTACATTCCAATGGAGTGGGAAAAAATTGACTGATGACTCCAGGATAATTTTATCCTGAGGTCTGATCTTTTTTTTTTTTGTCAAAATATTTCACTCATGTATAATTTTGACTTATTTTGACACAACACTTCAAGTTCAAGCATACATTTTTATCTCAAGAGGAATAAAGTGCATGAGAATGAAAAGCTAATTATATTATCTGTAATTGGAGCCAGAGCCAATTTATAACAATAAGAATAAAATCGTACTGGAAATAGACCTACTCTTAGGTCTCGGGTCCGGCCCTGGTGGCTACAGGTCAGGTTCCTCACCTCTGATACGTCACTGATGAATGAGAGATTGGTGGATTCAGAGATGTGTTAAAGCGCCAAACCACAAGTGTTTCTGTCTGTCTGTTATTTTATTTGGAGGCATTTAGAGAGACCGCTGAGGCTCAGCTTAGGCTTGACTCAGGCCCGGTGTGAGGAATCACTCATCGTCCATAATACATATGCAAACAAATAAAGCTGAGGAAACTGACAAGCGCACGGCGTCTTTCTCATCTCCAGGATTTGCTTTTTAAAAAAGTGTGTTTTGGTATGGATTAAGTATTTATCTAAAAAAATATTAGCAATAATAGTGACATGAATAGTGGTAAAACATTAGAATGATACAACAACAAGAACCTTATAGGGACCAGTCTTTATGCCTGTTTCTTAAAAGTATTGGCCCCCCCCCCATACATTTTGACGCACATCTTTAAAGCGTTCCTTAAAGCCCAAATTTCACAGAGACACACAAGCTCTCACATTAGCTGCTTCTTAAAATATCAGCATATGATCATCATTTAGAATTCACCTTAGTATACAGTATTTAAAAAATATATAATTGTGCACATAAAGCGACTTTCAAAAATGCCATATTTGTTTAAAGAAAATTTCTCACCATTGAGATGTAAGAGAGAAAATTTGTACCATATGATGATACAAAAACTTCCAAAAAATAATATTCACTGATAATCAAAATGATTTTGATTTATAGGAAAAAGAGAATTTGAGAAAAGGAAATCCCACCTTTCTGTAAATGTTACAATGGAACAGAGGAATATCTGTCGAGGAAAATTATAACCAAGTTTTTGTTTCTGCAGCAATAACCTTAAAATGATTACAGAATCATAAATCAAAAGGTTTCATAAAGAACTAAAATGGTTCTGAACATATGAATATATAGAAACGCAACAAAGGTGTATATAAAAGGAGTGAAAGCAAATACAATTATTGTAAAAAGAAAAAAGATATCATGATACTTAAACCTTTAATTGGGCAAAATAAACTAACATAAACTGGTGCATTTGATAACTTATACATGCCAATACCAGTACCTCAGACAAAAAAACATATTATTAAGTTTTTATATGTACATTTTATATATATATATATATATATATATATATATATTTTTTTTTTTTTTTTTTGAATTTTATTCTGAAAAAAAAAAAACTCTGCTACTCAGTTATGTTGTCCCTCTTTCTCCCTCTGTCCTAACACTGGAGACTCCTTCAATAAACGTAACATCTGTGCTGTTGCAGTGGAAACAATAACATCACATTAATATAAAACTGTCCGAGCCACTCTTACGGAAATTTAATTAACGCCGTCTGGCCAACCACAATCCAGAATTCAACAGACTGTTGTTCACTATTATTATGTTTTTTTCCAATAAAATCTCCTTGTGAAAAAGGGGGCGTGTACTTCCAATGTCACGGAACAGACTTTCCCATGTTAGCACCTCGCGTGTCTTTCTTCAAGGTGAACGAAGACCAGCTCTCACCTTTCTCGCATCAATTATATAACAAGAAAAAAGAAAATACCCAGAGTGCATTGCATTTCCCAGCAGCTCTGTCGGAGGTGTGAGTCCAGCTGTGAAGAAGGACGTCCGTTGGGACTCGAGTCGTTTCTCCCTGCAGGGGTTTTTGATCCTGGTCTGCCATTCTGCGCATATGGTTGGGGTTTTGCGCGAGCGTGCGGTGGTCCTGCAGACGTACTCCCGCTCTAATTGGCTGTAAGTAATTGTAAATGAAAGCGTCCCTGTACGCGGAGGGGCCGCGGGGCAGACCCGGCTTTCAGCGCCTGCGATGTGCGCGAGCACTCGGGGAGGAAATAATGGAAATGTAATATTTGTACAGGGCAGGTCCTAATACCCGCTGCAATAAAGCCAGGGCCAAACATCGCTCACGGCTCCATTACTATTTGAAACGCGTCCAAAGAAACAAAACTGCGCTTTGGGAGCTGTCGTAAAAAAACGTGTTATTTGTAACAGCTCTGTAATTTCAAACTAAACGCTGAGATTTCGGCTGGTTTAACTTAAAAGGCATGATATAACAAACAGTGTGTTGAGCCATGAAGAGGCCCAGTGACGTCTGTGTGTGTGTGTAGGAGTGTGTGTGTGTGAGTGTGTTGATTTGGAAGACTAGAACTATATACAAGACCCCTCCAAGGCATCCAAAGTCCATTAACACAAAAATGTGTGTAAACATGAAAAAATGACCCAGAAAACCAGATCATGTCCTGCTTTCCTTCGTTCTTTCTTACTTACTTTACAGGCTACAGAGGGGAAAACACACACTTTTACTTAATTTAATTATATATTTTTAACCCGACCCTGACTGTAAGAAATGCAAAATAACAATTCAATGTATTATGATAATCTATCTATCGATCAATCGATCTATCTATTATTAATATTTTTACAGTGAATTTGGGTGAATAAAAGGGTAGAAAAAAACGAATTAGTTAATTAGTTGATTAAAAATACATTATCAGTGATGAAAAAGGTTGAGTCTTACAGTACATGAGCATTATATAAATTAAACATTATTGTTTTTTAATTATCTTATATTAAATTATTTTGTTGAATTAAATGTCACCATACAAATATTTAAAAAAGGATAGCCTCATTAAAATAAAATCACGTGTCTCTAAATATGGACGTGTAATTAGTTCAGACAAAAGACAGACAGGCAGGAACGTCACACATGGACAAGATGGAGAAAATTGTCCAAAATTCTAAAATGAAAATATAACACAATAACTATTTTAATTCCTGATTTTAAAGCTATAATCTGCCTTACTCATGTATAATGTGCTAGTTATTGTGAGTTAGTCCTAGTTAATGCTAGTTAGTGCTAGCTAATCCTAGATAACCATTTTTACTACATAAACAAAGTGATAATGCTACATGTCCTCCATGTTCTCTGCCTTCAGCTTTCGAGGTCAAACAGAAGGACAATAGAGTATAATACAGCCTCACTTGCCCCAAGACAATTTATTACCCCAGTGTGTGTGTGTGTGTGTGTGTGTGTGTGTGTGTGTGTGTGTGTTTTTTCTCTCCCCAGACCAGACGATGCTTATGATTTGTACAAGCTACTGTTCCGGCATTCCTGAGCTGTGATAAAACAATATCAAAGGCTTCTGACTCACCTACAGGATTCTTCACTTTGAACCGCAGGAGTTCATCATCCTGTCGTCCCGATTTACTGCTCTATACACCCGACTCGCACGCGGGAAAAACTCCTGGAGCGTGAGGACAAAAAAACAGTCTCCTTTAAACAAACTTTTAGAGAAAATATTATCGGTGTGATGTATCACATTGTTAATACTAATTTTATAACAATATTACGAATATTACGGATGTGAATCACGCCTCCTTCTTTGTGACTAACACACACACACACACACACACACACACACAGGCCACACTTCCTTATCTGTGACTGACACACACACACAGGCCACGCCTCCTTCTCTGTGACTAACACACACACACAGGCCGCACCTCCTTACCTGTGACTGACACATACAGTTCACACCTCCTTCTCTGTGACTAACACATACACAGGCCACGCCTCCTTCTCTGTGACTGACACACATAGTCCACTCCTCCTTTTGGATAAGAAGGCTAAATCTCAATCTCAAACTGCACCTTATTGACCCTTAGCTAAATAAAGCTGTCTCTGTTTAACTGCATCATATGCTAGTAAGCTAGCGTAATGGTAATATTAGCAGGGTAGGTACATAACTTTAGCCTATGCAAACTAGCATCCAAATACACAGACATGCTAACACTCGCAGCATGCTACTCTCATACGACGAGCGTCAGAACATTTTCCAATTTAATTTAGTCAATATTAAAAATCTTCTAGGGGTGCCAATAAATTTGCAGTGTGTTTGAATAACACGAATTAAACGAAAAAAAAAAAAACATCACAGGAAGTCTGGTATTCTTTATACAGATTTTCTTTTGGTTTCTGTAAAGGGTGCCAACAATTACAGCGCATGTAACTGTTTACAGGTGTTCAGGCACGTCACACACGTCCGAGTCAGGTGTCTCACCTGAGCATTTTAGGAAAGAGACAAGCCAGGCAAAGTTGTTGGCAGCGAGCCGGCGAAGCGACCAATCAGCACGTAGCGTGCTCTCTGACCCGCTTAACAGCGCGGCGTTCCGTCATTAGCTTGTTTTTTTCTGGCTAATGAGAAGCGGCCTAGTTTCTGCCCGTGCTGGCGCTCGTCTCGACACACCAGTCCTTACTTTGCCTGAATACACAGTTTGTTGCGTGAAGATGATGTCACCGCGTTTTTGCGACTGGCACTGAGAAAGCACTCATGTCGACACGGGAACTCTCGCTCGCTGAGATATGGAAGTGATTAAAGATCTGGCTTCCTCTTCCCTCCGTTCAACTTCTGGATGCTTCAGAGTTGCTGTTCGTTTTTTTTCCCCCTCTCTCTCTCTCTCTCTCGCTCTGTGTTTCTCAAGGACGGAAACATAACTCGTAGGAATAATATTTGGTCAACATAGCAACAGTCAAAGGGAAAATAAGGAATGAGCTGTGAAGTGTTGCAGTCAACACAGCAGGCCCGGCAGGTCCGCGTAATCAAATCCGTGATTTTTGTTTTCCACTCGTACGGCTATGAGCGAATGTGTTTAGCGCAAAATTTTAGGTCATCATCTGATCATCAGCACTGCGATTAAAACTGTTCGGAGGAATCAACACGGATCCAGTTGTTATTTCGGGCTGATTATTTCCATACGACGGTAGACAGGACCTGATGTTTCCTCCCAAGCAACAGGTGGCAATGAAGGGGCGGAGTCTAAAGCCATGTTTGTATCGGAACAGCGTTACGTGTGCTGTTCATTACGTGTGACGTCATTATTCACTTTGGGAACAAAGTGTCTCTGGGATTTTAGTCCCGTCCGTCTCTGACATCTGACCTGAGATCAGACTGCGTTATGTTTTGCAGAAATATATAACTTTTTTTTTTTCAGAAAGTGCTCACTTTCTTTAACGTTTCACTTTCCTCAACAAAAAGTTTTAAAACAATGCAGAAAATTTTTTACTGCTTTCTAAAAGGGCGTGTCAGAGGAGCTCCCTGTCCAGAGACGCTGCTGGCACATTACGATCATGTGACCCGGTAATCATGCCAAGTCACACCCCCCTGACAACAAGCACTTAAAGTGAAGATCAGCAACCAGGTTGGGTTGAAATAAAGTCACACATTCTGAGCACATTCTGAAGACACACCCACTTCTGATAGCTAATTCTCCGAGAAACAAATCCCTTCCTAACAGTCCTGAAGACCAATCTGCTTAGCCAAACATTATCCGTAATCATATGACACACAGATGAACTGCTTAGAGTCAAATATTTACAGAAATGCAAATTTCTTACAAATTTTATTTCTTACATTTGTCTTACATTTTTTTCTTTTTTTCTTTCATATTTACATATTTACGAGTTTAGATACATTTTCTATGCTAGCAGTAACTACTGTGAAGTGTTAGTTCCCAAGCAAGTGCTAACAAAGCAAGCTGATGCCATTTCATTCCTTTTTTTAAATTTAGTATTTTAAAATTTTCTCCCGATTTTCTCCCCAATTTAGTCGTTTCCAATCCCCCGTCCATCCGTCACTAGGGAGCTCCCACATTAAGGCTACTACTACCACTCAGTCGGGAGGGCCAAAGACTATCACGTGTTTCCTCAGAACCATGTGACGCCCCTGATTGGCTGTAGAGCCGTGATTAATGTGGGAGCACTAACCGGCCAATCAGCTCTCTCTAGTCCTCTGGCTGCGAGAGGTCACAGCATCGAACTTGCGATCTCTGGATGATAGGGCGAGTGCTTTACCACTGCGCCACTCAGAGGGCTATTTCATTTCTACTGAAAAACAAACAGAACACTTATGTATGTGATTAAGCTTATTTCTTTTCATATATTTATGATTTACTTTAACTCAATTGCTGTCTGGAATTCCCCGGCTAGTTTTATGACCATACTAGCTGACAACATGTAAAACAACTGCATCGCTAATTAAAATTTATAATTTTTTGACAAGCATTTTTCAGTTACTGGGGCTAAAGCACCTCCCACCTGCAGGTGGCGATATTTAAAACTGTTGTACGAGTTTTTGCGCTCACTCTGGAAAATTGTGTGATGTTACATGCTAGATGTTTAACATTACTCGTCACTTGCTTAGTGATAGATTCAAGCTCCAAACGTGTAGAAACATAATGACCGCTATCTAACGTCATTGTAATAATGGCTAATGCTAATTCGGGTAATGAATTAGGTAACGTTTGGTCAGTTGTGGTTTGTGCTTTTTCTTAATGTAAAAATTGTGAACTAGAAATCCTGCCCGTGTTTAATCTTCATTCCTCTCGTCAGCTCATATCAGAAGAAACTAGCGATGACGAAGACACGAGCGCCCGACGCTACCGTCACGTTTGCCAAATCCAGCTTATGGTGCAAACGTGCTGGCCTTCGATGTCAATCCAAACACAGAGTCGAGTCCAAAAAAATCCTGAAACGGACTTTAAAGCACGTTTCTGCTTTCTGTCTGTCTCTCGCAGTTAGAGTAAAGCTCCTGAGAGGACCGCAATTATCAGATCAGCGCGTCAGCTACGGAGAAAAATACTGACAGCCGTACAGGAAATGATGTCATCAGGCAGCCGTTATAAGCCGCGTACAAACAGGGTGAAAAAAAGGAGAAGAAATAATAGACAATATCCAAAACTAGCACTTAGTCGTATTAGTACAGTGTATTATACAGCACAGGAGGACTGTGGGCAACTTTACTAACACAAAAAAGATTCTATTTCTGTTTTCTAAAATATTTCTAATTTCACCTCTTTCTAATTCTCTAATTTTAGTAACATCAGTGTAAACCTCTTTAAGCAATGACCTTTACTGATTGTTTTGACAAAGATGCTGTCTTTTCCAAAGAAAAAAAATATTGTATGATATTATTTTGATAAAAAATATTATTAGGTTTTCTTAGGAACAAATTATTATATCAGAAAAAAAAACTTTTTAGATAAAAACAAAACATTCTTCAGAAAAATAAATTTTCAGAAACAAAAAAAATGGCTCAAAAATCTGCTACCTTATCTTCTTAAAAATCTTTAAATTAAAAATAATTTCATTTTGTAAAAAAGAATTTCAAAAAAGGAAAAAAAAATCTCATTAAAACATTATATTTTTCTTAAAACTTTTTAAAACTCAAAATTGCAGCCTGAGTCATGCTAACTAGCTCATTTGTTTTAGCTCGCTCGTTGTAACTCAGTGTCTTGCTTTAAAGATTGAAAATAAAGTCTTTCCTTTCAGCTTATCTTTAGCCTAGCGTGTAGCTTGTTCCATTAACTCCTTACTGCCAGTCTTTAAATCTTGGTTACATGACTAGCAGCAGCAGCTCAAAGTCGCTAAGTGTCGTTTGCGTAGCAGGCTATTAACTTATGTTCTCTGACCGCAAATTTTAAATGTAGCTAACTAGCACAGAACAAAGAGGATAAAACTTCGCCTGTCTAATACACACACACACACACACACACACACACACACACACACACACACAGGCTCCATGTGCCAGAGCGGGGAAAAATCTGTCACCTCGTGAGGAAAAAAGTATTCGATTTATCAGTCCGCGTCATTTCTGCGTTTGATTAAAAAACTTTTCTGCCTTTTAGCTTCGATTTTTTTCTTCTCTCTTTTTTCATTATCATGTCCGTTAAAGAACAAAGGATGTCACTGAAGCGACTCAGTGGCCTGTGAATAAAACTGAGATTTATAGCCGAGTGTCCCGTTCTGGATTCTTTAAAAAAGAAAAAAAAAAAAAAACTTTTTTTTCTTCTTTCAGAGAGTGCTAATAGGTTTTCCGCTCAGCTAATGGAGACAGCAGAGGCGATCAGCAGGGGCTTCGGCGGCGATGCGGCTGGATTGTCTGGACGACACATAAGCGCGCGCTCAGAGAGCTAGGCTTTTTTATCTGATTTTATTTTGAAGCGAACACTGTCATCTCCTGGAGCCAGATCAAAAGTCGAGGCGGAGGCCAGTGCGCCGGACCGACCGGCCAATAAAAACAAACACACGTGGACTAGCGTGATTTGTGAAAAGTCGAACTCATTGTCATGATAGAAATTCAAAACACACGAGTAAGCTGCGAAATAAACATCGCAAAAGAGCGGTCTACACCCGGGCGAGAACTCGCCTCAGTCATGTCACGTCACACAGCTCTGCTTTTAGATTTGTACAAAGTTTATTTATTATAAATGTATTAGTTTTTTCCTCAAAAAATTTATTTAAAGATTAATTAAATAAACTATTTAATAAACTATTTAACAAAAAATTATTTGCTGTTTCCTTTGAAAAAAATTTTTTTGTTTCTGAATGTTTCTTTTAAAAACCCCGCAGTTAAAAAAAATCAGTTTCTGATAAATGGCTTATTTTTTTTTCCTGAAAAAGAATTCTTTATAGTGGGACTTAATATTTTCTTTTTTGAGAAAGATGAACTTGTGCTGGAGCTGTTTTGAGCTGTAGAGCAGAGCCCTGCGCAGGGGGGCAGGAGAACGATTCTTCCTTTTTAGCTCCAAGCTTTAAGATTGAACACTGATTACAGAATGCGTTTCCTCGAGAGAGAGAGAGGACGATTAGCTAACAAAATAAAAGAAATAGATTTCTGTCGCAGTGAAATCACTCAGTGAAAACAATCAGTGAAAATCTCTAAGCAGTCGGCTTCAGTTTCAGTGATTTGATGCAACTGCTTAAGCACAAGATGCTCCTCCAAATGCTAACGCTAACTCTAACGCTAATATCACCGACTATCGTCCAGACAGACAGATCACACGGCAGCTTATCTCCTCTCATCAAGATTTTTGTAACATTTTAGTTGAAGGATCGAGCAAAGAAACAAAGAATTAGCAAAGATTGTCCACACACACACACAAGGCACACACACGCTAGGGGCTAGCGGATCGATAAGCATCTTATTTCCACTGCTTTAAATTGAATTACAGCGCTTAAAACCGGGGGAAAAAAAAACACGCCCGGAAAACTGCACAAGCGCCGTAAATTAATTCCAGGGCGCTCGGCGCAGGTTGTGTTAGGACACCGTTACACACGAGTAAATGTTTGTTTGTCTAACCGAAGCTCTGAGCGTAATGTTTGTTCAAGCCGCAACAGTTACCAAGGCAGGCAGATCTGCTGACACGCCACATCACGCACCCATACGGGTCTCCAGGTTTCAGCTACAGCTTCATCATCCACCACTTCCCAGTTCCATCAAAATTCCCTCACAAAACCTTGCGTTCTCATGAACGCTGAGAGCGAGACGGGATGAAAACACTGCGTCAGGTGACACTCGTTAAGATCGACCTATTAGCGCGAGTGTTAAAGTGGACTAATGTTATTGTTCACATGAGATCAGCGTGTCCAGTCCTGTAACAGAACGTCCTGCCATCGTTCAGCCAGAATTCCTGTTGAAAACAAAGGAATATTTTACAAATGCTGAGTTTGTAGCATTTTGTATATCGATTTTGGTGTGAAAAGGAACTTTCAGTGGAAAGAAGGAAAAAAAAAGAAGGAAAAAGTCCATTCCATTTTTACACATGAATAATCTGTGTTTACGTGAAGAATGTGTAAAATTGAAAACCGCACGTGTTAACTTGATTTAATGCTTATGTTAAGTTATGTTGCACGAATACTGCAATATGCAAAAAACAAATAAATACAATAAACATGAGTGTGAAAATTATTATGAAAGAAAAAACTGTGTGAAAGCGACATAAAATATAAAACACAGGTAAAGATGGTAAAAGTAAGATTTTTAAGCACAAATACGTAATTTGTGTCGTTGGAAGGACGTGTGAAAACGGGTGAATTGTATAAGGAATCACAAGAAATTTTTTTTTACTATGAGGTGTAAATACACTGCATGTGCACGTGTGAGAAAATGACACGTGTCAGTAAACAAACTTTGGGAGAAAAAAAACAAGTTTAAATAAATGGCATGTAAGAATCATAAAAAAATTAAGAACTGGGGTAAAAATCACACGTGAAAGCAAAACTGTGTGTGTGAAAAATGTGTTAAAGGGGCGGAGCTTAAAGTCACACATACATGTTGCAAAGACTGTAACTTTATTTTTTCTGTATTGTGTAATAAATATCTCCAAGAATAACTCTAATTATTATAAAATCTTATAATTATTGCAGACAGTAACATGTATACACACGACACACACACACACACACACACACACACACACACGACACACACACACATATGCATGCACAAGACACACACCATCTGTACAAACAGTAATGTGTATGTATACACAATACACACAAAATAATTACACATTAATTACACATAGACAACACACACACACACACACACACACACTACACATACAAACATTAATATACAGACACACACAAAAAATAAAGTAAATACACATACAAACAGTAACACACACACACACACACACACAATGAATACACACACACACACACACACACACACACACACACACACACACACACAATGAATACACACACACACAGTGTGAAAGCTGTGATGTGTATTACAATCAGTCTTAAGGCTCTGAGCTACCTGATGTTCAACAGCAACAATAAAACTTACTGTATGACAAGAGACTCCCTCTCTCCATCTCCCTCTTTATCTCCCTCCCTCTCTCTCTCTCTCCCTCTCTCTCTCTCCCTCCCTCTCTCTCTCTCTCTCTCTCTCCCTCTCTCTCTCTCCATCTCTCTCTCTCCATCTCCCTCCCCCTCTCTCTCTCCCTCTCTCTGTCTCCCTCTCTCTCTCTCTCTCCCTCCCTCTCTCTCTC
>JAQMYJ010000006.1:24718935-24732072 GCA_030014305.1 Clarias laeviceps | reverse complement strand
TATTAAGTTTTTATATGTACATTTTATATATATATATATATATATATTTATATTTTTTTTTTTTTTTTTTTTGCATATTTTATGTTTAAATAAATGTGCCTTTAGCTTTATCTGTGTTTTAAAAATATTTCCTATTTATACACTTTGGAAAAATTACTACCCTACACGGGTGAGGAACCTGTATATGTTAACTTCACTGACATTTATTTGCAACATAAAAATTACAATAATTAATATGTTTTGGGAGAAAAAAGTAAAATACATTTTGGAAAAAGTCTTGAAGTTTAGAAATTTCACATTTCCAATTACTTCAGTGAGTTCCCTATTAAGGGTTTATACAATGTCAAATTGTTGCATTTGAAAAGGACATTTCTTCAATTAATAAATGATGGTTTTATTTACTGCGTACATGGACAGCCAGAAAAATGAAGCACTCTGTAGGGAAATTTATTCTAACGTCCAATCAGACTGAAAAACGTTAAAATGTTGAGTACTTAAATACTACAAAATTGAAAAGTTTTACAATGTAGAGTTATAAAATACTTAATTCTAACATTTTATAATAGAACTAATCAAGATATCGATAGGGTTTCATCAACTCTAGTTTGTTACGTGTCTGACAATTTTCACGCTACTGCAAGTGACTTTGAAAACCGCACTAAGTACCTTTTACTTCTTAAAAAAAATCTGTCCATATTTGCTAAAAACAACCATCTCAAATCTCTCTGGAGACAAGGATGTGCCTTTTGGTCTGTGCTTAAAAGTACTGGCACCCACAGGTGTACCTTGTACTCTTTAATAAAGCAGGCCGTCTGACTGATAACCTGTTTGTATTATTATTATTATTATTATTATTATTATTATTATTTCAGCAGATTTCTCAGCTACTGTACCTGTTAGTTTTTCAGTTTTCCTGCATTTTTAAAGCTGCGTCATGAAGCGACAATTTTTTTCAAAAAAATTGGAAAACTTTTCTATTTAAATATCTTTCTTTCTGTTTTTACTGGACTCTTACTATGTACTGATGTCAATTACCCTAAGTGCTGAGTCCATGAATCCCATTTCTGTGCATTTATCAGTAATGTTTTAAAATCACATATACGTTATGGATATTTACAGATCAGATTTCTACAAACAGTTTAATCACTTTATTCTAAAATAAAAAACACAAGTTGAAGTAAAATGGTGCAAATAAAAAATAGGGTAAATGTATGATCATAATAATAATAATTATGTTTTATAATAATAAAAGTTTCAGAATGTGCTCATTTTGTATGCAACTATTGAAGGATTTCAAAACGTATTAAACATTTTATTATTTTTTTTACAAATATAAGACATACATTTTGATGGACATTTTTGCATCTCTATTGAGATAAAAATTGATCATGTGTTCCTATATTCCGTCAGGAAACAGTAAGCAGTTATGATGGAAAATGAAATGAACCAATATCCACATGTGAGGATAATAGCATTTGTGTTTGTGTGTGTGTGTGTGTGTGTGTGTGTGTGTGCATTCAGAACAACTCCTGTTAATTATTTTAACTCGGATGTGGATTGATTTGTACATTTGTGTGTCATACTCTCTGGGCAAACAGCTGGAGACGGGACTCAAAATCTGTCTGAGCTTTAACCACCTGCCTGCTCACCTGAAGCCATGTTTCTCTCTTTTCATCTTTCTCTCTCTCTCTCCCACGTTCTCTCTCTGGTTCTCTCATTTTTCCTACCTGTCCACTTAAACACACACACGTCAGCCAAATCAAAGAGCTCCTGCATTGTGAGCTGCGACGGTGAAAACTACACCGCTGTCATACTAGTGTGGTTTGGAGTGAACAGCTGCAGGTTGTACACACACACACACACACACACACACACTCACACACGTACACACACACACATACACGCACATACACATACACACACATGCACAATGTGCTTCACTCTTTGTCACCACTTCTTCTTGCTCCAACTCCCAGAGTGTCAGTGAGAACCCATGAACTGGTGTTTCTACCCTGTGGCCTGTGGCCCGTGTCTGTTGGCAGCACTTGTAAACACAGTAAATGAAACCAGAAGGTGCTGGTGGTTTGGTATGGGACAGAACTTAAGGCTCACATGCTAAGTGCAACTTCGAAGTTTTCAATAGTCCTGACAGGTATTGTATTAGGAGTCAGTGAGGTTTTTGTCGCACACCTACGCAAATAGTTTTGCAAAAGAAAAAAAAAATCTTATAAAAACCCCGGTGAGATCAAAGGCATGGACAGCGTGGTAAGGTGCATACGTTTAGACGTACATTGTGTTTGGGGACAGCAGACACTTTATTTGTATTTAATTCATCATTTTCCCCAGTGGAAGTTTGTAGAAAATAATAACTTTCCATGAATGCTAAATGTAACAATCAGTTATTGGAAAAAGTGGTTGGAATTCTGTACTACATTTAATAAGGAATGCTTATTAAGCGTTTATTAACATATCAAACATGTTTATAGCAGATCAATGTATGTATGATAACACTTATTGGTAGCTAATAAAAAAAAAATGAGACAAAATTTTAAGTAAAATTTAGTTTTTTCAGTTTTGCACTTTGGGAAAAAAACTAAATGGATGATTTTTTCTCATACAGAACTAAAACAGATTAGCGAAACTGCTCCTAACATGGCATAAGTGCTGTAGCGACTCGCCAAAACAGCAATCAAGCTAGCCGCATTTAACTCTTAAAAAAACGGTTTTTAGGTGTCAAAAATTAATTCTACCACAGAAATTATTGTTTGAAACCTAAAAAACGTTTTTTTTAGTGAGTGATAAAAAAAAATAAAGACAAAAACAGTGTGCACTAGCCTTATCCGTTACACCAGACTTTGCACTGAGACCTGACAGGGACATTTTTTTTTACATGCAGTCAACTGAAAGCGCATACGGTTTTCTGCCCCTCATGAAAAATGATCGCTGACCACCCGTTTTTTTTTTCCTTCCTCTCATCCTGCTGAAGAAACTGATGCAGTAAAACGTGCAGCTACTCACCACCAGATGGGATAGCCTCCGAGCACCCGAGAGCTGGACAACCACAAGCATAGAAGATGTAGATATCCAACAAAGTACAAATCCATGAGGTATGTCTTCTTGTGTGGATGGAAATGTCTATTGATCAGAACATAGGATTTCCAGCGAGGGGACGGATTACAGAGTCCCCCTGTAAATCTGGGTTAAAATTTGTAAATAAAATCAGGAATAAAAAAATTCCACTTGATTTATTTTTATTTATATATGTATATATATTTATGTAGTTCAAGAAAGTCAGAAGAGGAAAGTGTGTTTGTCTTCCAGTAGTTAGAGGAGTAAATGTCTCACGCACTCACACGCTCCTACCCGTCGTCTCTATCCCTCCCTCTCTCTGAGCTTCTTCCCTAAGGTACATATCTTTTTCTCTCCCCACTCCCCCCCCCCCCCCCAGGATGTCTCATCTACAGGGCCAATATTAGAGAGAGAGGGAGAGAGAGAGAGAGAGAGAGATGAGCAAGATTTGGAGATGTCAGCTGGCAAGCCAATCAGAGAGCATGGCCTTAGGTTACGCAAAAAAAAAAAAGGAAAAAAAATTATTATTCCTGCCCATCTGTCAATCACCCAGCACCCCCTGGTAATGTAGCAAAGAAAGAAAGAGACTGAAAAAGGGAGGGTTGAAGAATGAAAGGATGGTAACGACTGAGTTTTTACGAAAGGTCTCATAACCAGAAGGTTTCTATTCCTTTCATATTTTAGAAGTGATTCTAAAGTTAATTAAATAAACCTAATTAATTAATCTCATTAACTGATCCCAGAGCTCCTCCACACCATGACCTGGGAAGTCCTTGAAAATTGTGATGGCCCTCCCACCCTGCCTTCCCGACCAGCACCCTGTATGAAGACGAGACACACAAAGGGAACACAATAAAGCAATAAAAGGTGGTGGCAGGGCCAGGCATGTGGTGATATATGCCCCAGTGGCCCAAAGGCAGCACATTTTACATAAACGCTATTGTCATTCGGGTGGGCTGACTCGCAGACGGCACGACACAGCACTTAAAAGGCGGCGTTACATTGTGAAACAAGCCTGTGACTCGGGTTTGTCCTCATTAAGCGCTGAGAAAAATGAAGTTTCCACTTGTTATAGACAGGAAGATGTATGACCAGATAACGAGGGCTTAGTTTGAGAGAGGGAGGGGGGAAAAGATGATGCCATTTTTTAGGGTGTTGGAATTATTGTATATTTAGTCATCAAAAAATTTTTTTTGAAAACCCAGAGCAACATACCAGGTTATGTAAAAATTCAGGTAGTTACAGGCTTCATAAATAAGACAAAGCTTTCTTTGACGAGCTTAAAAAGAAACCCTACGTCTTAACCAGGGCTAATAAACCAGAGCTAAACTTCTGGCATCCCTAAGGGTACCATGCTGAGATTTCTTTCTTTTTAACCCAATTATGTGCCTTAAATTTCTTTTTTACAATTCAACCAGTAAAGTTAATGAGCCTAAAATATTTCAGCTATGCAAGTAAATTGGCAAATGATACAGTTCTTTAGCTTGTCCTTAAAAGTTCTATTAAGGGTTAATAAGTAAGTAAATTTGTGTTAATATTTAACTCAATATTCCTTTTACATTCGTAAGGCTTCCTAGCTAGGAAGTTTTGGTATCCCTCAGGGTGACATGCTGCTTCCCCTTTATTTATGTTTGATACTCTTTTAAAGTTCATCTATGCTTCTGGAGATGAAAATAGTTACTTATATATAATTAAAATATATAACACAGATGGTCACTCTAAAAGTTTATAGCGATCAATACAAGATTTCTCTCTTTTCCAAATAGCTTTTTATGTAAAAAATAAAACAAAACAAAAATGAAAAAATGTGCCAGTTGTACAGATCTGAAATATAGGCTTTCTTTACACACACACACACACACACACACACACTCGTATGCTTCCTACCTAGATACATTTTTTTTTATGTTCCTCAGGGTGACATTTTAAGTCATTTTTATTTTCCAAAGAAAAAAGATGAAAATCTTTTCCAATTTAACCAAGTTAAAAATACAGGAAAAATCTGTAATTAATAGAATCTGATGTAATATAAAAACAAAACTTCACTTTGTCCTGATTAAGGAAGTCAGAACCAGCAAAGTGCAAGCTTATTTGTCATGAAAACATCAGAAAACTGACACTGGAGACTGTTATCGAAACCTTTGTCACATCAATGATGAAATGTTTTATTTGATTTAGATTTAGACTATATAAAGTATTTCGCATACACTCATATTGCTGGGAATGATATGTTACTATAGAAATGCTAACATATTTGAACAAGTGAATTAATATAAGCCTGTGATTTGCCATGCCGATGAGATTCAAAGCTCTACAATAGAAAGATTTCTTATACAGAAGAAACTAAGACTACTTGGTGCTAAAAGAACTGCTGAGGAACTTTTTCCCTCAAAAGAGTGTACTATTAAATGTATGATGATGTGAATAATGCAGATTTGAATTTAATGGCTCTGCTCTTTAAATCAGCAAGGTGCAGAGTCTTATCACTGCTGTGACAGCGTAAACATCCTTTCGACCTGAAAGCACACCAAGCCCCTTTAGGTGATATCCTAAATGCAAATCCCAGCTTCCAGGTTTGGATAATTGTGCTGATCTTTCCTGCTCCACTCTCTGGCTTTAGACTAACCCTCTTTGGTTAAGTCTCCAGCAGGGAGCCGGAGGATTTCAGACTCACTCTCTCAGCAGGGAGATGTGCTATGTGTTGGATCAGGAGAGAGGGAAAGCTCTGACCACAGTCTAGAGGTCACTTTCCCAGTGCCCCACATTCTTCTCCCTATAGCCTTTATTCTTCACATCAAAAGGGCCTGCACTATAGCTGCCTGTGGCTCAGCTTCTGCCACAGGGGGCCATCCATTCGCAGATCTGCCATGGCTGTTGGTGGACACTGCCCTTTCGTGCCCTTATGAGACCATTTTTTGTGGTTTCTCTTTTGATCGTGGAGGTTTTTAATCTCTTTTTTTTTTTGGAGTTGGGAGAAAACTTACTCTGTCATGATAACCTGAGAATCTTAAAGCATCAAAGTGCCACAGCGAAACCACATGCCTGAATTCACACGTACAGCAAAATGATGAAATGGTGTCTTTTTAGGCCCTTTCTTGAGGCTTAATGTCACAGAGATGTACCAAGGACATACCATTTCTTCTTAATGAATATCCAATAAGTTACAATACAAATGTGGATATTCATCTCTACTAGAGATGTTTAGGTAAGTTTAACTTTCACAAATTGTTAAAAGTGAGAAGTGACAGGATAAGTGCTATCACTGTGATCACCCAGAAGTTGCTTATTTTCCTATGACAACACATCCTGAAATAGTTGATTATTCTGCAATTTCCTAACACTTATTCATATATATTATAGCAGCTATAAACTTTTTTTATTTTATTTATATTTTTCTTCCAAAGTTCATTAGAAAAAAACTGTTGCTTGATATGGTAGCATATCCTTGGCTCGGACAATGTTAACCCCAATCTTGCATTAATAAATAAACAAATTATAATTATATATTATAAATTATATATATAATATTTTATAATTTTGGAGAATTGTATTAGTATGCAATGTAAGATCAAGCTATTCTGTTAATATGAGGGATGTTTAAGTCAAACTGAGACTTTTCATTGTCCAGAATAACAGAACATCCTAAGTCCTAAGTTCATTTCTCTATATAATCCCCTGCTACACTAATGCACTTATCCCAGTGTTTCACTAGTGCTTGGATACCATCAGGTTTGAAAGTCTGCTTCACATCTGAAACACTGGCCTCTAAGGAACTCCTTTAATGACTTTTCCAATCATGTGGAAATGGCTTGGAAAGAGGCCAGGACTGTACAGGAGATGTGGCAATAACTCCCTGACGAGATCCAGTAATGTCAAAATGGTGTTGGCGAACAATTGTGTGTACAGTTCCCACTGACAGATGTATCTCTTCCGCAAGTTGGTGCCAAGTTATTCGTTGATTTCAAAGGATTAGGTGTTTCACTTACTAAATGTTCACAGGAACGCCTCCAGTGATTTGGGAGTCATTCGCGGAAATTTACCAGAAATTTCATCACAAGTACTGGTTTGACTTGAACTTGAACACCCTTTGTATTTTACCTAATACATGTTACCTAAAGCTGGTTAATGTAATGGCTTTTCCTGTGCAGCATGATTACTGACATCCATCAGGAATGCATGCATAAGGTTAAATCTAGAACACTTGAGTACATCGTATTTTTGGTACTCAACTCTGATTGCATACTCATCGCATATTCGAAGCTTGATATGCAGTATGCCCATCTGTGACCACATAGCAAATTTGGACTTCTGTCTTAATGTGCCAGGTTTACACTAATAAAGCCAAGTCTTAGCAACCAAAGTTTACTGTTAACATATCGAAATGTATATTACCTGAATACGTAATTGTTTATATCACTACTAATAAAATAAAGTCTTAATTTGATCATATCAGTCATTATTTTAAAATCGCTTTAATGTCATATTATTCTAGAACCCCGAGTAAAGATACTTATCCTGTTAAGCACATGCATTAATTTACACACTAAATAATAATAGAGACAAAAAAAAAAAGATTTGCTTTCCATCATGGCGCTGTACATTCCAAATGTACCTAAATCATTGATCGATCACATGCTTAGAATGTGACAGCCAGAGCTTTTTTATTTTTATTTTACATTTTTTTGCACCAGGAATGGTTAGCAGAATGTGGCGGCAATTGTAACACGCCGGCAGAGGAGAATTGTAACGATTTGTTGCCGGCTCTCTTAACAACAGCAAAACCTCATTTCTCAGGTCAAGGATGCAGGGATGATGAACTATCTGTAAATGAAGTGGCTATTAGAACCGCCATCGCAAGTTTGCATCGCAGTCTGGAAGAGGAACCCTTGAGATTAATTTCTGCAAGGTGGTCATCTTTATCTGCCTAAACTCCTTTGTAGTGTGAAGGAAGTGGTAATTCTCATATCAATTGCGCTTAATGAATTGACACGGACTGGCCACTCCGACATGGAAATAAGAAGCAGTTGCTGATCTCTCAGAGCCTGTCAATGGGTATAAAGAGACTGGGCTGGAGCTTTGACCCTGAGGTCAGGAGTCCCTCATCCTCCCTCATTTAGCTGTGTTTGCAGACACTCCTGCTTTTTATTAAGCGATGGGTAATACATCACATTCATCCAGCCCCCACAATATGACAAAGCCAAAAGTTTGAATAAGTCTTGTAGCCGCTACAAGTGAAAACACCCACTACTGTTTGTTGAGCTGTAGAAAATCAAAGTGTGACATAATTCTTACCATCTAGAAAGTTAGTTTTTTCTCATATGTATAATGAGTTATATGAGTTTTGCAGTGGATTTTATGAATGAATTTATCTTTAGCTCTATGAGTTATCTTTAGCAAAGTGCAAGTGCGTCTGTGTGTGTGTTTTGTTATCTGCAGGCATGCAGGAGGGCAGAGACACACTGAGGACCCCCACAGTGCGAGTTTCTAAGGTGACCCAAGGAGGCCGTAACCAGGTCCAGCTCTTTCTCATGCCTCTCTCTGTCTCTGTCTGTCTCTCTCTCTCTCTCTTAGGAGCCCCATCAACTCAGCCACAATGACTGACAAGTCTAGAGCCTCCCTCCCAAAGCCCCTCACACACACACACTCAATCCGGACAGTGTGACCGGACATAGGCAACCAATAAAACCTGGATTAGTAGGGCATCCACACACTGCACTACAACGAGAAAGTTTCTTAACTCGCCTGTCCCGCCCTCTCCTCACACATGGCTTTTCTCTCTTTCATTCTCTCAATCTCTCTGCCTTTTGTACTTTATCCTACTCCCCTCCTCTTCCTCTGACCCTCTTTTTCCTCGAAGAATTTCATTATTTGTTATTTCCACATTTGGGATAAAGAAAATCCCATGAATCAGCTTGTTCCTGGAGTTGTATGGGAAGTCTGGTTAATACGCTGGATATTTAATCCGCCTCTCCCTTTTGGAATCAGTAGCCTCAGATATACTATATACACCGCCTATATATATATATATATATATATATATTTGCATGATATTAACGCATGATATCCACATATACATACACCCGATATCCACCTGCTTATATCCCATCTTTCTATAGAGAAGGACTATTGATGAGGTAAATGTTTGGATTATGGAAATATAAATAGAATACATCATGCTTGATGAGCGCCAACTTTGTCTAAAATCTTAGATGAACAGGAGATGCATGTACTGTAGATAAGTTTTTAAAATTCTGTCAGGGTTACAAAACTTACAGACATTTCCCAAACTAATCTATTTAATAAGAGCAACAGTCTGAAGCACTTATAATAAAAACCAGAATTAACTTTTGATCGGTTTAAAGGAGAGTGTATTGTATCAGAACTTGTTACAACCAACACAAATAAAGTCGTGAAAAACATACTCGGATTACGACGTTGCGTATTTTTATCATTACAAATTATGACTTTGATCCTGTATGATCAAACACATCTATCTATCTAAGTTAAGTTAAGCTAAGTTAAGCCTTTATTTGTCACATATACATTAAAGCACAGTGAAATTCCTTCTTCGCATATCCCAGCGTAACTGGGGTCAGAGCGCAGTGTCAGCCATGATACTGTACAGGGCCTTGCTCAAGGGCCCATCAGTGACAACCTGGTGGAGAATCTATCTATCTATCTATCTATCTATCTATCTATCTATCTATCTATCTAGTTCCAAATTAAAGTCTTCACAGGAGATGGAAGTTATTCTTCCATTAATAAATCATAATATTCCTATAAACATGTTCATACGACGAAAGTATAGGACCCTAATACTGACTAAATACTTCCTAATACCTGATCAATAACTGTGTAAAAATGGTTAAAAGATATAAATAAATAAAGCATACCAATGCATATTATAATTTTTAACAATACAGATATTTAAAAATAATAATAAAAAAGAGGTTAGAATGGGTGTAATTCTGAATAAAATGTTTTCTTTTTCTTTTAAATTTTCTATAAATAAGCAATAAAATCCTGATACTAAGAGAAGAAATTATTACATATATATAGTATATAATCATATAATAATCATATAATAGTAATCATATAATAAATAGAAAATTAATAATAATTTTCTGCAAAATATAACAATTAAACTTTGACCTTTATATGACATAATCTTTGTCTTGTATATAATATAATATAATATAATATAATATAATATAATATAATATAATATAATATAATATAATATAATAGTTTTCTATTTTAAGTTGCATGTACAGACTAAATATCTTTTAATTATTACTACCGATCAGTCTGTTATTTATAGATTTATCGTTTGAAACAAGATGAAATAGATCAGTTTTTTTTTTTTTTATAACATTACGGTGAAACATTTAGTCCACCCTGTAAGTGCTGCAGTCTATCTGAAGACAAAACAACTTTTTGTTTGGTGTTAATTAAGAGTGCCTAAATGAGTTAAATTAGTTAGCACGCCTCCCAAAAGGCTGCAAAAAAGCATTCGAAGGCGTTTGCAGGCCCCTGTCCCAGCAACATGTCCTGGAAATGGGGGCATTTGTATAATATCACTGCTTTTGTCTGTACTTTGTAAGCCCGGGACAAAAAAGCCCAGACAAGCCCCTCCTCCTCCTCCTCCTCCTCCTTTCCCATTCTCTCAGACCCCCAAACAAACCTTTTTCATTAGAGCAGCAAACACTTTCTCCTTCAATAGCTGAATGCTCAGCATCAAGCCTTCCATTGGGGAGTGCAGCATCTCCACAGGCCCTGGGCTCTTCAGGCCGATGCTCTCCTCTCAGGACACACAGCTCGCTTAATTAAACCTCACTTAAGCCGGACAATAAGCTTTCAAGCAGGTCCGGGCTTGGCGGGGCTCTCCGTAGGGCCAGCCCCAGTATTCATGACCCTTGTAAAAAAAAAAAGCAGAAAGAAAGAGAAAGAGAGAGAGAGTTGGGGGGTATTACGTGCCAGAGACTTTGTTCACACAAGATGAAGAGTCAACAACCACCCCCTCGCCATCTTTCTCCTAATAACCACCTTTAGAAATACCCCCCCACAACCTTCCCACCCTCCTCAAAGCACAATGCCCGTGCTACTCCCCTCCTCTGAGCTCTCAGCCACCCTCCGGGACAATGCCCCAGGGCCCACGGTCCTCCCCAACACCCTCAGCCTACTAACAGACACTTCTTTTATTGAAATTCTTTGGTGTTCTAATCCTCAGCTTCCTCCATCGGACAACAATGGAGTCTCGGGGCTTCAGCCTTTTCCAGCGGGGCTATCGTCAGACGGAGCCTGGGTCACAAAGTCCTCTGCTCCTCTCCTTTTCCTCTCTCCTCCTCTCGCTCGTGCTCTCATCTCCTCCCAGTGCACTACACACCTTAGTGAGAACTAGTAAAGAGGATCTATGGAGAGGATGTCACAGAACAATTCTGATCTAAAATTAAGGTGTGAATGCGGCAGGTTACGGTGTTTAACTCATTGCTTCAGGGAGTAATCAAGGAAAGGAAATTGCACAGA
This sequence comes from Clarias laeviceps, assembly GCA_030014305.1. Classification (NCBI taxonomy): domain Eukaryota; kingdom Metazoa; phylum Chordata; class Actinopteri; order Siluriformes; family Clariidae; genus Clarias; species Clarias laeviceps. The sequence continues at coordinate 24,720,477 of JAQMYJ010000006.1, read as the reverse complement.
AAGTCGTCACACTTGTTCTGTCCAGGATGCTTGACTCTTGTTTCGTTCTTGGTCACAGATAGCGTTCATGGACATGACTAAATTATTCTGTTTCTAGTACATAATAAAACAAATAATAATAATAATAATAATAATAATACATAAATAAATAAATAAAATCTAGGAATCTAGAATCTGCCAGCTTGTATCCCTCACACTGACTAACTAAGAATGGAGATCAAAAAACAGAGCTGTGTTTAATAGTGAAAGTAAGAGCATTTACATACACACATACTGTAATGTGATGAGAACTCACAGGACTGGGACTAAACAGTTTTGTTTCTATGAGAAAACCACTTGTTAGAGACTCATCAGAAAAAGGCTTCAGTTTGCAACGGAGCATAAAGATTTGGAGCGATTTAAAAAAGGTCATGTGGTCGTATGAGTCTATGTTGACCCTATTCTAGAGCAATGGACGAGTCAGGGTAAGAAGGGAAGCTCATGAAGTGATGCACCCATCATGCATAGTGTCCACTGTACAAGCCTCTGGAGGCAGTGTTATCTGGAGTTGCTTCAGTTGCTCAGGTCTAGATTCAGCAACATTATATGGCAATAAAATGAAGAAAGTTGATGACCTGAATGTCCTGAATGTCCAGAGTATCACATTCAATTAAATTTTAACAATTGTCATTGTCGCAAAGCAGCTTTACACAATTAAAATTATGGAAGTTTGCATGAAATGTGAATGTGTGTGAATCAAAATGATCAGATTGTCCCTGATGAGCAAGCCGAGGGCGACGGCGATGGTGGCAAAGAAAAACTCCTTGAGATGGGATTAGGAAGAAACCTTGAGAGGAACCAGACTCAACAGGGAACCCATCCTCATTTGGGTGATAACGCATAACAGGGATTGATCTGCAGTCATTGATCTGCTGTGTGTTAAGAGGCTGGAAGTTCAGTATAACAGTTACAAATGCCTTTAAGTTAAAATGGAGTCCAGTTTGTTATTGGAGGCTCAGGCAGACTGTAGGAAATTCAAGTCCATCGTGAAAGCGTGGTCCTGGGAGTGGGCGGCATGGTGGCTTATTGGTTAGCATGGATGCCTTGCACCTCCAGGGTCTGTGTTCGGTTTATGCCTGGTCTGTGTACATGGAGTTTGCAAGCCGCCCCCCCCCCCCACCTTCTTCTGGTTGCTCTTGTTTCCTCCCACAGTCTAATTGGCTAATCCAGTGCTAATTGGCGGTCCCAAATTGCCCGTAGTGTGTGAATGAGTGTGTGAGTATGTGTGCCCCCTCCGATGGATTGGCACTCTTTCAGGGTGTACCCCACCTCGTGCCCTAAGTCTACAGTCTGTCCGTGACCCTGTATACAGGATTAAGCAGTATAGATGATGAGTGAGAGAGTGAGTGGTATCATTTTCACACATGAACTGGCCACCATTTACATTTACATTTACATTTAGGCATTTGGCAGACGCTCTTACAAAAGAGCGACTTACAAAAAGTGCTTTAAAGTTTACATCATTGGATACATACTTACACTGGGTTAACTAGGTTAATAACT
>JAQMYJ010000006.1:24688152-24701660 GCA_030014305.1 Clarias laeviceps | reverse complement strand
TACCAGGCTTTAAACATGTTTATTTCTGTTTTAAAGTTGGACATTTTAACATGGGAGTTTATTTCGATTGACTGCAAATTTTTGGCACTTCCACGTTGGACTTATTTTTCAGAACCTGAAGTTGCTTCTTGCATGTGGCTCAACACAAAGTGACTCCTACAGAACAGTTATAATTTGTTATTTGTTACTAAGTGAAGCGTATATTATGAAAACATGTTTCTCACTAACGTTATAGCAGCTATAAACAGTTGTTCCAGTACCAGTTCTTCTTTTTTCCTCTCTTTTGAGGTACAGTAAGGTAATAAGACTAACGCAGCTTGTCATGCTATAAAACATAAACCTGTTTGTCCAAATACTTTCTCTCTTTCATGGGTGAATTTTACAGATACTTACTCTGCTAAAAGAAATTGTAATTATATAAACAGTTAAACATTTCTCTTGGTTAATTAACAGCGCATTTTGAAAAATCTGCCTTTGAAAAACTTAACTTATGCGGAACATCTATCACACAATTTCTTGTGAGTTGTTGTATATGATCACATAATAATGAATAAAATCAATAATCTTCTAGAATTTAGCGGCGATGTGATGTAATCCCAAACAATTCCTAGGTTTGTATCTTACCTTAACTCCAGACAGAAAAAGAGGATTGAACATTTACCAGGGATGTTCAAGTCAAACTGGGACTCTTGATGAAATTTCTAGTGGATGAAGGTGTAAAAGTGATTGACCTCAAGCACAGTACAGTGATGAGACTCTCAGCCGCAGTAAAACATTTGAGCTGTGCAAATGTTTTAAGGAAGGTTGTATGTCAGTTAATGACGATCCTGGCCGAGGTGGCTCGGAGCGCGCTGCAGTCGTTCCTGTGAACATTCAGAGAAAAATTCCTTGAAAATCGGTGGATAACTTGTCTCCTACTTCTCTGTCGGTGAATGAGTGTGTGTACAGTTCACACAAACACCACTTGCACATTACAGGAACTCAGCTGGGAGTTATTGCCACAACCCCAGTACAGTCCTGACCTCGATCTAAGTCATTTCTATTTGTTTGGGATATTAAAGGAGTTCCTGGGAGGCCGGCGTTTCAGACATGAAGCATGTTCTGGCAACCTTGATGGTGTCTAAGCACTAGTGAAACACTGGGATAAGTGCATTAGTGTATCAGGGGATTATATAGAGAAATAAAGGGAGTTTTTACTCTTAGAACTGTGTTCTGTTATTCTGTACAATCAAAAGTTCTGCTTTGACTTGAACAGTAGCAGAAATGGTTTCTTCTTTGCTTTGTGTTAGCACAGCAGTATCTTGCTACTGTACCATGACATGATTGGTCGATCATTGTTCAGGGGTGGGATTTAGTAAAGAACAATATTCTACAGTAAATCATCATTTATGCACATCTTACTCACTAAACAAGTATCACAACAAGCACGTCATCATATGGTCCGATTTGGTGGGATTTCTGTGTGAGTGCGAAACCAGTCAGCCTGTGAATGCGGTTGTTTGAAATGGTCATGTCACTTATATAATAGATACATGAAATGATAATTACTTTTAAAGATGGGAATTAAAGCAATTATAAATAAAAGAAGGTTATTTTTACATTTTACAAAAACAATCTTTTGATTTTTTTCTTTTAAATAGAGACGCTTAGAGACTTCCAATTATCCTCTCAAATATCACAACATCACTAAGATTAACACTAACTAGCCGGTTCGTTCACTTCTCGCTGACTAGCTGATGTTTGTCACAGGTTAAACTCAAGGCAATATCACAGTCGAAGGTCATGCGGGTGCTGGAAATATCACAGACGTCCTGATATTTAGTAAAACAGCACGACCGCCGAGTGTGATATTACTTTTATACAACAATTCAACAAACATCATTTATTATCAACAGATTATTATTTATTTATTTAACCAGTTATTTTGCTCTGTCATGACTAAGTAACTGTGACTGGTGGAATTGGCGATTAGTTAGTGTAATTAACAGGCGTAGTTTTAAATTCTCCTCTGTACTATGGAATCTCGCTCATCAGATCAGATTACTCAGTCGGAACTAACTCTTGTATATTTCTGATATTGTGTCCTCAGTTCTTTATTGAACGGCAGGAAAACATCTCAGAATATCATGTCCTAAGAAATAAAACTGTATTCATGACTAATGTTACAGTAGCTAAAACACAAGTTATTATTTCATATATCAGTCATTTTATTCTTACCACCGAGTCTAGGACAGACAGAAACTTGGGAAAATATTAGCTAAATCTCTGAATGTTTCCCAAATTGTGTGTACAAAAGTAACATATGCAATTCATCACTCAATTCACAGTTCAGATGGAAAACAAGAATGATTATGAGCTCCGCCGATGAGCATTCAGGCATTCAGGCCAACCTTATTTTATGTAAAAAAAAAAAAAAAGGGTTTAGACATGACTTAATGCCTTGCTGTCTTTAAAGACAGCCCTAGCAGGAAACATTACGGTTCACATCGACTCATGTAGTTAGCATGTTCTCATTTCTTGTTATTAGGTGTGAATATCAAGCCCCGCCCCCAGATCACTATTAACTCTGTGTACTGAGAGCAGTGTCTGGGTTAACAAGATAGAAAAGTAGTAGCAGGTCTGATCCAAGTAATTTAACTAATCAGCATCAGTAGCCAAGAGATAGTAATTTAAACATTGTGTGTTTTTTTTTTTAATTCATGTATAAGATCCTGGGTTCAAACTCTAAATGTGAAAACGCTCACTTTTTTTTTTTTTTTTTTATCTTGGAAGTAAACAGTATTTCCTATGCATTTGGTTCAAGCGGTGTGTGTGTGTGTGTGTGATCTGTTTAACTCTGTTATGTCTGCTCTGGCATCCTGTTTTAGCACTTAGACAGAGAAACGGTATTTGTAAGCAGGCGTGGAGGCAGAGGTTATTTTTAGATTCTGCCTCATGTCGTGTCATGGACCAGTTTCTCCTTCTATATAGAAATCCTTGTTTTTTCTTGTTAAAGCAGAAATAGTAAAATTACCTGAGCCAGACTCTTGGTTTCAACAGTTTTATTCAGTGTGTGCAGAAGAGTGAGCTCAGTAGTGGGTTGGAGTGATTCAATACACGGTTAGTGGTGCTGTCTGGTAGTGACATGAACACCACCTGACCCTAAGGGAGAGAGCTAAGCTGACTTTATAATAAGAAATTAGAAACAGTAGGAATAAGCTAGGTGGCGCAGTGGCTTAGTAGTTAGCACTGTGACTTTGCACCTTCAGGTTCCGAGTTCGATTCCTGCCTCGGGTCTGTGTGCATGGAGTTTGTGCTCCCTGTGCTTAATGGGTTTCTTCCGGTTACTTTGTTTTTTCTTCCCATAGTCCAAAGACATGCAGATTAGGTTAATTGACATTCGCAACTAGCCTGTAGTGTGTGAATGAGTGTGTGAGCGTGTGTATATGTGTGTGTGTGTCCTGCGATGGATTGGCACCCTGTCCAACGTGTAGTCCACCATGTGTTCTAAGTTCCAGCCCAAGTGGTAACAGAAAAACCCTAATAGTAGAGAGAAATATTGAAATGTCCAAACATTTTCATAGCTGAAAGAAATTTCAGTTAAAGGAAACTTTTACTTAAAGGAAAATTCAAGATCTAAACAGACAACATGGAAAAGTCTTAAATATATTTAAGGGTTGTATTCCTGAAAAGAAAACAAGTTAGATCCCGTTCTGATTTTCGTTTTCCTTCTCTGCGTGAGATAATAAACGCAGCTTGACATGTTGCTGAGAAACCACAAACTGTAAGCTCGTCCTTTCTGAAGATGACAAGAAATGTTGCAACTTTAACTTTGACTGTTACAAAGCACTGGCACTGGAGACTCCTTATGTAAAAGGTAAAGAAATTACACCCGTTCATGCAAAGCCCTAAATCAGAACAGGATCTAACTTGTTTTCTTTTCAGGAATACAACCCTTAAATATATTTAAGACTTTTCCATGTTGTCTGTTTAGATCTTGAATTTTGCTTTACTTATAGTTACTATAGAAAAAAACATCGGTGTAGAAATGTGATCTGCAGTTTGTTTATATTTAAGAGATATAAGCTTAGATCCTGAGATCGCAACACACACATTTAAAAAAAAAAAAAAATAGTTATAAAAGTTTTAATAGTTTCATTTATACAACTATTTAAGAATATTTGTCTAATCCCCACACCTGTGAACGCTCCTGTATGCTGACGATATCTTCCTCTCGAAGGAAACACACCTTGGACAGCAAGTGCAGCAATGGAAAAACCCGGTTTGATGAAAATGGAATGCGTCACATTAAGACAAGATATGTGTCACATCAATGTCACCTCTGAGGACGAAGTTAATTAGTCCAAGTGGAGAAAACCAATCAACCAAGCAGAACCGTACACAGAAGCGGGACAAACACTAGCACAATTTAGATTTAATGTAAAAACTATTAGGGGGTCAAAACTTTTGCACTCAACTTTCCTGTAGAGTAAATGTGCCATTATTTTCTTTCTTTCTTTCATTCATTCATTCATTATATTATGTTTTAAAGAACATGCATTTCAGTCTTAGTGTGTATTCTAATGTCTTGCAGCACACACACAGAATTATTCACATGAACAGTGTAGGTGAGAGCCAGGCTGCTGTCACATGGACCATTTCCATGGAATTGTGTTTCAATTTGGCAGAGAGAGAAAGAGAGAGAGAGCTGTGGATTTTTTGTTTCCCGATGTCCTTGTGGATGTCAGAGAGAATCAGGACTGAATCTTAAACAGACACTGGTGTCTTTATGCCTTTGGGTCACATTTGACTACGGCGAAGCATTCCCTTCTGAGGTACATCATGGACATAATGATCCTTTTTTAAAACACAAAGCTCTCAGACAAGCCCAGAGCACAAGGTTTCATACTAAAGGGTCATAATGAGATTTCTTGCATTCTCTTGCTATAGATTTTGTGTTCCCATCTCTCCTGTATGCAGCTCATTGATAATGAAAGGTGGATAATTTCCTTTCTCATTTGTAGACCCCTTACAGTACACCCATGTGTACATGTGAATCTGTTCGCTCTTATGTAACTGAACACGGGTAAAATTGACTGCATGCTCAAAAGTCCCCTATGTTTCAGTATGCACACTAGTGATTGCTCATCAGTTATGTGCACTAAGCAACAAACTATACATTTTAGTACTGTATAAGGTGTAGTATTTTATCTCGGAGTCAATAAAAAGTACAATAAGTTGATTCTAGGTATAGGACACTGAGGTATATGGTAGTGTGTGTGTGTGTGTGTGTGTGTGTGTACCCAAACAATATAATGCATAAAGAGACTAAGGATGGTTTCACACTACAGGCAGAGACAGTATGTTTAATTACTTGTATAGCACTTTTAACAATGATCATTGTCACAAAGCAGCTTTAAACAATAAAATGTAAAGAAATATGTAGAGCTCAAAATGAGTGGCAAAGGAAAAACGTCATGAGATGACAATAGGAAGAAACCTTGAAAAGAACCAGACTCAACAGGGAACCCATCCTCATTTGGGTGATCTCAGATAGTACGACTGCAAATCATCCTGTGTGCTCTGAAGCTGAAAGTTCAACATAACGGGAAAGGTGTTTAAGTTAATATAAAACCCCATGATAAAGACGCTGGACCCAGCATTGTAATTGGGCATGACGCGAATCTAACACGAAAGCCTATCGTGAATTGGACCGGTATTTAATATGCGACATCATCTACATGTCTGTCTCACAAGAGGGACTTTTTGCGAAAATAGCGAAAAGGTTAATCATTTTAATTTTTCTCTTTGTGTTTATTGGTGGCCCAAAAAATTACTACTTTCATACTGCCAGTTTCTGTATTGAAGAGAGTAAATATGCAAGTGTACTCAGAAACGAAACAATATTACTAATCTGAAAGCTGGTCACCGAGGGATTGTACCCAGTGAGAAAACAGGTGATGGGTTTTTTCACAACAGGGACTCGTGATTGGGTGACGGATCTGAGTACACATGACTCCACAGTCTGGTACATTCGTGTAACGTGTGAGCATTCGGTCCTGTGCCTGGGTACCGATCAGTAATCCTTGCTCAAACGCTCAGAATGTTACTTATTGTGGGAAAATGTTAGTTATTGCAAGGAAAAACAAATGTATATAAAGAATTCTAGACAAGTAAAACTAGCCTTGGACTTGGACTCTAAAAAAAAAAAAAGGAAGGAGGAGGAAGAGCTTGACATCGTGGTAGCTGAGGCACTACAGTGGCTGAGCTGCATTAGTGGATGATTTAGTGATGGAGGCTCCTTTTCACTTTAGTCGTTTCCTGCATTTCAGGAGCTTCGCCTTTTATGGAGCTTTGTGGGTGTTTCTTAATATAAATGGTGTGAACCTGTTTGGCCATTTATGACTGGTTGCTGTTTATTAAGATGCTTATGTGAATGAAAAAGCTAATGAAGTTATTTTTGTTTAACTGATAATGTAGGCCTATTGTGTGCCTTAAATGTAACATACAGTAGATACAGTATATCACATCGGATTACTACCACATGCCCAATTGTGAGCACATGACTACAGTACATTGACAAGGCAGTAATATTTGTACACATTTTGTCTGCTTATAGTGAGCAGAATTGAGAAGCACAGTGTAATGTCACAATAAAACAATATAACATTCCCAAGTATATAATCTAGAAATACTCAGAGCTCCTACAGGAGTGAAAATTTCCACCAGCTGACCAGGACAGAGTGTGAGATTGTAGGTGAAAGGCGAGTGATTGCGAAACGTCGTGTTCTTCGGCACCACTGAGCGTAACGCGATCACACAGCCACCCGCTGAAGATCTCATAAAACATTAAGTAAGAGTGAAGTCTCAGGTACCTGCTGTCTTTAACACATTCTCACAGATAGCACAGGATTTCTCACTCCATTATGAATAGGATTAAATCATTAAAAAAAAAAAAAAAAAAAAAAAATATCGGATTTCAATGTGTGTTTCTCTATGATATTTGCAGAAATAAAAATAATGTTGTACACTTCGGTCTAAAATGCAAAATATAGAAGAAATTAGTGAACGTTTCTGAAAGCATGGCAAGCTTTATTAACCAAACACATTGATTTAATATCAAAGAAGTTCCATGAATCACTTCATCTTGTTCCAATCAATATGCTAATCGCTCTGTGCCGTGAACTTGACCTATTAGATTGTAAGGAAATATGCGTCAAATTTAGAACCAAACAGAAACTGAATTCCATGCATGTCTCATTGATTGAAATTACTTTACATTTGTTTCAACATTGTTCTTTTTTCCCCCTGAAGTTCTGCAAGAGTTTGCTTGAGAGAGAAAAAAAAAAAATCTGTTAAGCAAGTTTGATTTGTACTGATACTGTAAGTCCAAATGCAAGTCCATACTATTTTCATGTAATTATTAATGCAGCGTTTATTTAATAATTTAATAATTTAATTTTCATCTTGATGAAAATGCTAGGTGACATGGTGGCATAGTGGTTATCGCTGTCATCTCACACCTTGTCTGTGGGTGGTTGCACCTTCTCAGTGTCCTCCAGGTAATCCAGTTCTCTCTAATGGTCCAAAAACATGCAGTGTAGGCTGAGATTGTGTTTTCAAATTGCCCGTAGTGTATGATCGAGACCTCATGTTGTGCCCCATCCTACTCAGGATTAACAGTGTAGATTACGGATGGATGTAGTGGTTCTATGCGTCTAAAGGACCAACTAACTAATAGTAATAATAATAATACTAATGATAATTATATTTGTACTTAAAAATGTATATGACTGGAGTAAATGGATATTTATTAATAGATATACAGTAGAATAAAATATTAACTGGTTAGTGAAGTCCAGCTCGTCCACTAGGGGTCAGTACAGTCCAAGCTGTAAGGCATCTCTCTCTCTCTCTCTCTCTCTCTCTCTCTGTAGTGTGTGTGTATGTGTGTGTGTGTGTATAAAACACCCCTCTGGGTTTAGTTCTAAGGGAAAGGTTACTCGGTACAGGACGTGCCCTGTACTATCGTGTAAGGTTGAATTGTGGAAAAGGGTTTTGATCAGAAGTCACCCTGTCGTTCTGTATAATCTGTGTACAATCGTATAAAAATAAAAACCTCACACAACTCTGACTGCACTGTTATTTTTCAGAACTATTAGAGACGAGGCCAGCAGATGAAGCCATGTGTGGTTTCAGCAATAAAACAGTTAAACCATGGTAAATTAATGTCCTCTTTATAAACGTGAACAAAAACAATATGCAACTTTCATTTTACACAGTAATGGAACACAGTAATTATATTTGATGATTTAAAGTTTTTACAGAAATGTTATCTTGTAATTTTTAGTGAACAGTCAGGTCTTGACGTTGGTCTGTTAACAGCAGGACCTCTGTTGGGGGACTTTACTTATTAAAGTAACTAATTACAATACAAAATTACTGTCTTTAAAAAGTAATCAGTTACTTTACAGCGTTACTTTCTGATAAAAGTAACTAGTTCGAGTACTTTTCCATTGCAGAAAATGAAAACTCCTTTGTGATGTTGTTTTAGTCAAGACCTTTATAATTATTCTACCATCATCACTCAAGTTTGGCCCATAATCTGTTAACTACTAATACCTCTATCTCACCTACGCGGTTTCGCGCGGTGGCCGTAAGTACGGTTCATCATGATTCACCGCGAGTTTTGGCGCTGTGATTAGGTTTCCATCTTTCTACGCTTCGGTCCTCGCAGACCTTGCAGAACTTCACGGAACATTGGGCGGTCACTCACGATGGCTCACAGTGGCTAACACCGCCTCTCACCGCGAGTCAAACCGTATAGGTGTGATAGGGGTATAACAGAAGAAATAACAGACGGGGGAGGGTTATCGGGGGCGGGGCTTTTAGGACGACTTTCACACACACACACACACTAATGGATTGGGAATGACTCATGGATTACATAAATTGTCTGAATAATGGATTAAATTTTTGAAAATATAACTAAATAACTGAGTACTTAAATGGCGGACCGAACGCATTAGATTACTGGTTACATCAAAAAAGTACTCCAACGTTACTTTGTAATGCGTTACACCCAACACTGAGCATGACTAATGGGAAAGTTTGTAACCGACTTTGATGATGAACAACTTGTGATGGCTGGGTCAGAAAACAGCAGCTCTTGTTGGAGGTTCCCAGTCTGCAGTGGTCAGGACACACTAAACGTCTAAAGCAAAAGCTGTTATGTGGTCCGATCCCATCTGGTCCAATCAGGCTACTATAGCACAAATGGAAAAAAGTTCTGATAGAATGGCGTCAGAACACTCACAGTTATTTGGAGCTGCGTCTCTGCAGACCAGAGTCAGAGTGTCCATCCCAACCCGTGTACACCACTGAAAGCACCTACAGTGGGTATATGAGCCTCATCACTGGGCCATGAGGCAATGGAAGAAGGTGGCCTGGTCTGATAAATCACATTTTCTTTTACATCATGTGGACAGCCAGGTTCGTGTGTTCGTCACTTACCTGGAGAAGAGATGGCACCATTATGTGGTACGTGAGAAATGCAAGCTAGCATAAGCAGTGTGGAGCTTTGGTCCATGTCCTGCTGGAAAACCCTGGGTCCTGACATTCATGTGAATGTTACTCTGACACGTATCACCTACCTAAACAGTGTTGCAGACCAAGTAAAACCCCTTCAGTGATGGCAGTGGCCTCTTCCAGCAGGATGATGCTTCCTGACACACTGCACACATCGTTCAGGAAAGGTTTGATGAACATGACAAAGAGTTTGAGGTGTTGACTCGGCCTACAAATTCTCCAGATCTCAATCTGATCAAGTGTATGTGGGATGTGCTGGAGAGACAAGTCTGATCCATGGAGGCTCCACCTCATTTAAAGGATTTGCTGTATAGGTGCCAGGTACTGTACAGCAGCACATCTTTAGAGGTGTAGTGGAGTCCATGCCTCGAAGGGTCAGTTTTGGTGGCACGAGTGGAAACAAGTTAATATTAGACGGGAGGTTCTGGTTGGTGGGTGTTACAAATTTGCTTTCCATTAAATTTCCATGTGCACAAAAATAACAGTGTAACATAATGTATAAACTTTAAACTAAAAAGACTAACAAATAAATCTTTTGAAATACATTCTAATAATGAAAACTAAACTAGTGCCGTACTTACGATGTAAAAGTTTGAGCACAGAATTTAGCAAAAACTTTTTTTTTGAAAGCTGCTTTTTTTAATATATATCTATACTGTATATATTACCATCATATCATGATCAAACATGAGTTATTATTTTTTTTATGATAAAATTCTTTACAGACAACATGAGTCCATGCTTGAGGTATTTATCAATCAAAACATGTATATGTTAAGTATTTAAAGACTAACTGTAAAGTAAAGACCGACTGAGATGGAATCGTGCTGTAATTGTGAGCATCTTGTATCAGCAGCGCGTCTCCGTGGCAGCAGGGGGCTCCATATAACAACGTTTAACACTAATCTGATGTGACATCTGCTTTCTATAAATAGCACTCGCTTCTAGGTAAAGGGTACTGGCCTGATTTTCTTCTCTTTACCAAGGTTTAGTTCGCTCTGCTCTTTCAGCACGGCGTCCTTCAGCCGCTCTGGAAAATTTACAGAGATGAAACAGTTTTAACATCATTTTTTGGGGGGAGGACGGGGATCTGTTTCCAAAGCAAATAAAGATGCATTTTATTGTTACTAACCTTCAAACAAATCAAGGAACAGGTACAGTGCAATAAGTACAGCTGAGAGCAAAAGTTTACACGCCCACATCGAGAATCTTTAGGTTAGAATCAATTCTGTTGCTCTTTATCTTGACATTAGAGGATTTAAGTGAAATGAGTTACTATTTAGGGGTGTTTTTTTTTTTTCTTTAAATTTCAGGAACAGTGGTGGCTCAGTAGTTAAGGCATTGGATTACTGATTCGAAGGTTCTGGGTTCAAACTCCAGCACTGCCAAGTTGGCACTGTTGGGCCCTTGAGCAAGGCCCTTAACCCACTATTACTTAGATGTAAAAAATAAATAAATAATTAAGTCGCTCTGGACAAGGTCGTCTGCCAAACGCTCAAATGTAAATTTTTTGTTAAATAAAAAAACAGAGGCGAGAGGGAGAGAAACACTGTATCCAGACTACAGTACATATAAAAATAGCCACTGGACAAAAGTTTGGACCACCTGATATTTTTTGTTTTGTTTTAAAGGAATAAATAAAAAATAAATACATATACTGTAGCAAGAAGGAAAACAAACAAAAAGCAATCCAAAAAGTAAAAAAAGAAAAAAACATGTCTCAAAATGAAATGTCCTGAAGATGTCCAAATGTTTGCACTCACCTATAAGTTGCAAGCTTGTAAACAAGCTAGACAAGCTCTGTGTTTCTAAATAAATAAAAATAATAATAATAATCTAAAATAATTTTTTATAGCTGAAAGCATTTTTTTTTGCTTTTTTGTTTTTTGGGGGTTTAATTGCAATAAATGTCATCTTTCTCTCTCTCTTCTCCTTTTTATGGATCTGTCAAGCTGCAAGCATATGGGTAGTCAGCTGAGATTTGTGTGTGTGTGTTTTAATCACAAAAAAAAGTGAACCTCATTAGTTTAAAACCTGAACTACTTCTTACGGAAGAGAAGTCTGTCTGATTTGAGTCCCATTTAAGAAGCAGGACTTCGTTACATAAGGCCCTCTTTGAAAGTTTAGGAAGTGAAATATAAATGCTCGGCGGCGTCTTAAAGCTCTCGGTGCCTTCGCAGAAAAAGTGAAAGTGGCAGCAGGAGGGATTACATTTCCACACATTTGAATAACGCAACAAATGAGGACTATGTGAGGAGCGTGTGTGCCCTCGGTGCGAGGGGCCGGGCGCAGCAGTCACTCGTCCCATGAGCTGGGAGCAGATGTCCTGAACGGCGAGGTTGTACAGGGTCGTGGTTATAAAAAGCACACTCCCCTGATGTTACAGATGAGAGATGGATCCCTCCGGGAAGTCGGTGGTAGATGAGAGAATTGTGGGTTTGTAAGATGTAGGACAGGGGTAAGAGCGAAATCAACAAGTCACTGTGGCGACATTGTGGAAGGAAAAACAGGGGTAGTTTTATTTAATTTTTTTACTGATTATGGCTATTTATAGCACACATAAAAATGCCATGCTCTTTAAGCATGTGGTCTAATAAAAAGAAAAAAAAAACAGCTTTTAGTTATCACATAATCATTCCTTTAGGGGGAAAAATATTAACATGAAAAAATATTAAAATGCATGAATAAAAGTCATACTGATCATAAATGAACCAAGAACATGTATAAATTTTATAATGTATATATATTATCCTGTATCTTGTATTATCCTGATACCTAGGTACAGATCATTATAATATCTATTTAATATAAAATGCTGATTTTTTTCCCCCATGCTTGATGCCCCAAACTACACCCCCCACCCCACTACCGCCCGCCTCTCACAACGGTAACATACACTGAATCCACCATTGGTGAGTATAATCTTACTTCCTGTAACGTCTCAGAAGATTAAGGACACATGTTTAGGGTAAAGGCTGGACACACATGTGTAAGCTCAATCTGTGCTTTATTAAGAGCATTCCATGAATCGTTGTCAGATTTCCAAGCCGAGGTCAGAAGCGCAGACAGACAGCAAGAGACTAGACAGGAAAACTGGTGAGGGTCAAAATCAGGAAACAACAGGAAGTGGAACCATAAAACATTTGTGCTAGAAATGAAATAGAAACAATTGAACGAAAAAAAAAAAAAATTCCCAAAGGTATTACAACATGAGAGGGTATAAATAGACAGATTAAATAAGGTTAAAACACATAACACATGGACACGACCAGGGAACGCTAGCAAAGACAGGAGACAGGACTAGAACAGAAAGAAAAGCATTCACAGTGTAAATGAAAGTGCATGACATGAACCTACAGCAGGACGTGCGGCACTCTGAACTGCACCATGCATAATTCCTGACAGTATAGTCTTAGTCTTAGTTTAATTCATAAGGTCCAAATGTAGACATTAAACTAACCATTACAAAACACTGACCTTTCTGTGTTGAAATTTATTAAAGGTGGTTTTATCTGCAGATAAGTCTTAACCTCCTGGCCGAGGCAGCCAGTTTTTTCATCTGAAAGATTGCGTAAATTACAGTATGAAGCCATCCATATTCCCAAGATCCCCTAAATTATCAGGCATGAAAGCGTTAATATTTCCTCCACATTTTACATCAGGTTTCCTACACATTTTCAAACCAGTGGTGTGGAAAACAAATATTTGATTTAATTGAGTTTATTCTTTGTTATACCTGGTGTAACTTTACAGATTCATTTTCCATTCTCTTTTTCTGATGGGAGTCAGGCTCAGCAGAGTTTAGACATCTTCACAAATTCCACTTCCTACTGGATGATCCCCAGATGTTCCAAAGCTTGACTGTGAAGTACAGGGTGGGCCATTTATATGGATACACCTTAATAAAATGGGAATGGTTGGTGATATTAACTTCCTGTTTG